>CM067174.1:113433886-113473968 GCA_034093135.1 Erigeron breviscapus | reverse complement strand
AAAACTCCAAAAGCACCTAGGCATGGGCCTCGGCCTCCTTCCTGCCTTAAGTTTGTTGAGATGCGCCAGGTGGCAGCTGTTTTATTCCAGGAGTCAGCATTTCCACCGAGGTACACCGTTCCATTTACACTGCCCAAACCCAAATGCAGATCATTTCCTTCCAACAGAGTGCTGTTTGATGAAGAACTTGAGCTTTGTCAAGCTGTTGCTCAGAATAAACTTCGGTAGTATTTAAATAAAACTTTATTATATGCATGTACAGTTGCGATTTCTTTTCATAGGTTCCTACCATTCCAGGTGGTTAGTGTAAATTGTGCAGTCATTGGAGAACACAAAAACTTGCTGGCAACCCTGCCGGTATCTTTAATAGCACAAGGGCTCAATGTAGTGGCGAAGAAACTACCCCGTTAGTACCCATCAATCCTAATAATATGCGTACTTATGTTGCCAATTTCTTGTAATACATAGATTGAATTGTTGATCACAGATGGACTGCAATTACTTAGCTTGCTCACCATGGGATGATCTTCGTGCCAATTGGATATACTTTTAGAGCTGACATGTTCGAAATGGAGAGAGGGAAAGGTGGAAGTCCATATGGTGCAGGCACTTATGCATGGGATGGGTCAAGACAACCATCTGAGCTCGAGTTGGAGCAAGCTTTCCATCAGGTCGCTTGGCACCTCCTCTCAATATAACTTTTGGGTGAATGATTTTTATCCTGGTTAGCATGAGATCGGTGCCTATTGATTGATAACACGTATAAGAATAAGCCAATGTAATGAATATCAACCCTGTTAACTTGTATGTAATATGGATCAAACAGGTCGCAAATTAGTCTATGATAAACAGAAGGGAATTTCCCTATTTCAAGTTACCGAAGGAGGGCGAGTCTTTGACTCAGATGTACTCAGCCATATTGGGGCATCCCCGTGATTGTTTCTGAACCCTTTCCATGGCCCTCCCCAAGATGTTTATCTAGGAAGGTTCTTGTTTTAAAAAGGCGATAGGTACTCTGAGGCGATAAAAGTCAACATGATTAGGGTCTAGGCACACACCTCCGCGGTCAGAGTCTTATTTTACCAAATACTTGTATCAGAGTCTTATTTGCTACAAAAACTCACTTCTACTGATCTACATAACAAAAATACAAAAGATACTTCATGCTTCAGTTACATACTAAAAGTTTTCACAAAATCATAGTGACTAGTAAGTAATAGTATCACAGTTGGCTATTTTGCAATTTCGAAAGTAAATAACATTCACTGAGACAAATAATAAACACTACTATCTCTAGGAACCGTACCACCATCATCCTCTTTTTCTCTTGGCCCTCAAATTGTGTTGATATTGCAGAAAAAGAGACGCCCTTTATTTTCATATCCCGGACTTAAAAACCGGCCCAACCCGATGGCCCAACAAGATACTAAGAAAATGTCGCCAACAAAAACAAGGCTCTTTATTTTCTAAAAATGCCCAAACGTGAAATGCGCCGCCAAGACACTGCATACCATCGCCTCATGTTATTGTAGCCCCATCACCCTAAGTAGCCAAGGTCGGTTCAAAAACCTCCCAGAGACGCCTGGTGCCAAGGCAGTCTTATATCTACGTTTTTAGGGGTGGTTTGAACCTGTGAGGACAACAGGCGCCATTCTGACCACCATTGTCTCACAGACAACCAGAATTAAAAAAGAGACTTCATTAAACAAAAAGAAGTGTAATCTGCACTACCACTCAATATGTGCATACAGAATCCAAAGTACGAAATAACATGCTAATAAACATATGCAACAGCTTCCATGGTCAGACCCAACTCTTCAACTAGTGTTTTAAATCCAATATCAGGTGGGACACCCTTAGACATGGGTCACAATTAAGCCAATTTAAAACAGTCCGCCTGTGAATAAATTATATCGGCATCCATACAAACAGTGTTGTAACAAAACGTTTGTTTTTCTTTTCTTTTCCAGAGTAGTATATCCTAAACATTACTATTTTATACAAAAAAAAACCTTAATAGCTAACAACTAGTCTTATACAGTATTTGTGAAATTTGCAAGCTTTTATGTAAAACTTTTATGGTTTTTACCTGTGACTTCATTTTATCAAGCTCATCAGCCGAGCAGCCAATTATTTTCTCAGCTTCTTCACTAAAAACTGAAAACCAAGCTCCGCCACTTGCATCAGAAAAATTTGCACTCAATATATACCTGAAACGACCACAAATTCAGTATAGTTGAAATATTGTACTTAGTCACTATAATAAGGTAAGTTAATTAGCCAAAATCAGACAAACCTCAAACTGCAGCTAGCATCGTTCTTTTGGCATGCTTCACACCAGTAACCAGAATCAAGAGCTTCATTAACTTTCTTGTTACATGTTTTGCATGCTCGATATGACATGGCTTGCTCAGTCCTAATCAAACTCATACAAGCTCGCACATTGTAGAACACCGGCTGGCAGACAAAAAGTTGCAATTTTTTAACACTGGAGAATTATTTATTTACACTCTAAGCATAATGATTATCAAACATTTGATTCAAACCTACCAATAATCACAATTACATGAAATCTAATGGTCATTAATCAACAGAAACATATAAACACCTTGTGTTTCACATTCAAAGCATATCGAGTTTCAAACAGTTTAAATCAAAACTACAAATTATCAAAATTACATGAAATCTAAATGTCATTAAGCGAAAAAAACACCTAGTGATTCAGATTGATCATCAATTTTGTGATTCCATAAACTGAATATATAACAGATACAAACAGCTTGTGTTTCAGATTCACTTACTGTTTACTATTTCTTCGAGTTCCTCATCGCTTATCACATCGTCTTCCTCCATTTATTAACATATCGGAATCAGTTACTGTTTTAATTGACGGCGGCGACGTTAATTGAAGTTGAATTCCGGCAGCGATTAACAATACGAATCGGACAAAATAGATAGAAGGAAGATGAAGAGGAAGTCGGGGAGAGTGTTTGACGTTGATTACCGACGTCGAGGAACAGTTTTGGATGATGAAGAGGATTTCCGGCGGTGGTTTGTGGCGGTCTAGGGTTTTGGATCGCCGGAGGGAACGTGAGTGAAGGAGGAGTGGGGTGTTTTTTTTTGTTTATATAGTGCGTGCAAAATGACCTTTTTGCCCCTCCGTGTTTTTTTTTTTAAATGATCCTGGCCTTAGATTACATCTGATCCAATGGTCTAGATTAGTTTCCTGGTTTTCACAAAAACCCTTGTTTTTAAATGAATACAACTCATATATATATAGATAACTGCTTATGTGAATGTTTATGGGAATTGATCTCAGTACCTTGATTGGTTATTGTGTTTTGTTGTAATTGTTGATAATGATGTTGTTGATGATGTTGATATTGATGTGCGCACCCCGTTTTGGAGGGAACCTTGTGCGATATTTGATGATGTGCACACCTCGTTTTGGAGGGAACCTTGTGTGATATATGTTGATAATGATGGGTTGAATTGATATCATTGGTACTTGTTGGCATATTTGTTTAATTATTGTATTTGAAGAAATGATTGTTGTGTGAACATATGCCTAACACAAAGAGCTTACAGTAAGTATTGTTATTGCTCTATGTTATTGTACCAGTACTTGATATTGTTATTTGGATGATGGTTCCTTGTGAACCATTACAGAACTCACCAACCTTGTGTTGACACTTGCTAGTACACTTTTCAGGTAATCAGGGTAATTTCAGAAATCAGGAATAATTGGATGCTAGAGATAAGGCGACTTAGAATTCATGTGGTCTCTGACCCATATGCCCCCTTGTTTGGGGATGAACTTATGAAATTATGTAAAATATTGTTGTGTGATTTGCATGTAAACCCTATGAGGTTATTTTGGTTTGAACTATTGTATGTTTGAAATGTGTGGCAATAAACCATTTAGCGTTGCTCTATGTAATTTCCATACTCATATGTGCTATTTCTCGACATCCCATGATTCCGCCATTGTTGGGGTGTTACAGAATGGTATCAGAGCCGTGGTTATAGAGATTAGGTGGATTGACCTAGACTATAACCTAAGAAAAACTTCATATAGCATGCATGATAGGAAATTATGTGCAATGTGAAACGTATGTGAACCCCTTTAAAGTGTACACTGGTGATGTTCGTAGAATGAAAAGAATGTGAAATGATGAAGTTGAGTATGTATGATTAAATTGAGATTTGTGATATTATTAGGTATTAGAAAAATGAAGTGATAGCAATAACTAGTAAGTATGGCGATATCATAGAAAAACCTGATCAACGTTTCTATGATTACCCCCATACTTTACGACAGTTTATGGTATCATGGATTGCACATGTGTAGTTAAAATGTGGTAGGTAAACTGGTATGCTTAATGGGCGTTGGTTGGGTGGAGGGAAAGCCGCTGGTATCACCTGTATACATACCCAACCAATACTTAAAGGGCATAACGGAACCGAGTCCCAACATCCATTCAATATATTAACGGTGTGGAGGGAAAGCCGCTGGTATCACCTGTATACAAACACCCTTAATGTATTGAATGTTGAAGTTAGATTCAGACCATACTTTTAACTACAATAGTTTATGTATTATTATATTTATGAGATGATATGTTGAGAATTTGAATTTGAATGATGTGGAATGATACTTGAACAAGATATTTATTGTTGTACTATGTAATCTAGAGTGTTAAGAGATATACGTGTAAACATAGTAACGAACCGTTGGAAGTACCATTTGTACGAACTTTAAGATTTACGTGTGTGTTTTAGAAATGGTGAGAACGAGAAGAACATCAGTTAACGACGAGAGTCAAGAAGGCCAAGGAGGCCGAGGAGGTCAAGGTGGCCGCGGTAGTGGTCGAGGTGGTGGTCAAGGTGGTCGTGGAGAGGGTCTCGGTAATGCTATAACCGAACCTATGATCATTCAACCTCATAACCAAATGAATCAAGAAATGATTGCCATGATCACCCAAGTGGTTAATACTGTTTTGGCACAGAGAACTACAAATGCTGAGCTTGTAATTGCAGCTGCTAATGTTGTACAAACTAATGCTGAAGATGAACAGGGTGGAGGTGAGTATTACGAAAATGTTGACGAAGGAATTAGGGTTGGAAATGTACCGAGAAGGCCAAGAAAAGGTGCACGAAATGGGTGTACTTACAAAAAGTTTAGAGATTGTGGTGTTCAAGATTATGGTGGCAGAGGTGGAGCAGTCAAGTTCGTTCAATGGCTAGAAAAGATGGAAGCAGTGATCGGCATCAGTGAATGTACCCCGGAACAGAGGGTCAAATATGTAGCACACTCTTTTACTCTAGATGCTCTATCATGGTGGAATCAGCAGTGTGTAATAGGCAGGGAAATAGCCGAAGCAATGTCTTGGTATAATTTCAAGGAGGCAATGCGAAACAAGTTCTGTACAGCGGTGGAATTACAAAGGATGGAGCGAGAATTTCTGGATCATAAGATGGTAGGTGGTGATCATGCTACCTATACCACTCGTTTTCAGGAGTTGTCAAGACTAGTTCCACATCTAGTCTCACCAGATTCCAAATGTATCGAAAAATATCTTCGTGGTTGGTTCCCTAAATTAAAGGAACCATGGCTGCTGTTCGACCACTCACTCTTGAACAAGCTGTTCAAAGGTCTGAAGCTATGACTGAAGAGTTGATACAAGATGGGACTCTTCCCAAAGTCAGTAACAAAAGGAAAGATGTTGCAGAATCGAGTGGTGTCAAGAAAGCTGGGAGATTTGATAATAAACGCCAACACAGGGGTAAAGTATTTGTGGCAACTGAGACTGGAAAGAAAGGATACACTGGACCACTTCCCTTATGTGCAAAGTGTAACCTTCATCATCCTACAACTATAAGATGTGGGGCTTGTTTTAAATGCAACCGAATGGGACATTTGGCTAGGGAGTGTAGAAGTAGACAGGGTGCCCCGTTCAATGTGGCCCCTCTGAATGCAATAAGGCCACAGGGCAATCGATCATGTTATCAGTGTGGTAGCACCGACCACCTCAGGAATACGTGTCCACAATGGATTGGGCAACAGGTTCAAGTAGCAGTACATCCGAACCAACTTCAAATCACAGGTCCAAATAACAATCGTGGGCAACAAGGACAGCAAGGGCAACAACCACGAGGAAAGGCTTTTGCAGTGAATGCAGTCAAGGCTCGTAATGACCCAAACGTGGTAGCAGGTACTTTTCTTCTCAACGATCAATATGCCACCATATTATTTGATTCTGGTGCCGATTATAGTCTTATCTCCACTAGTTTTATTCCGTTGTTGAATGTCTCTTTGAAGTACTTTTTTGAAATTGAAATGGTAAATGGTGGGTTAGCTAAGATTAGTCATGTGATTCATGATTGTACTTTAGTGTTAGACGGTCAGTTGTTCTTTATCGATCTTATGCCTTTCGAAATCGGTAGTTTTGACGTTATAGTGGGTATGGATTGGATGTCGGCGGTTGAAGCAGTAATTGATTGTAGTAATAGAGTAGTACGAATACCGTTGTCAAATGGTGAAGTGTTGAAAGTTCAAGGTGAACAATCGGAGTCTTCAGTTGGGAAAATTTGTAGTACCGTAGTAAAGAAGATCAAGATCGGGACGGTTCCCGTGGTTCGTGAATTTCCAGATGTGTTTCCAGATGATTTACCAGGTTTACCCCCGTCACGTCAACTCGATTTCGTATCGATCTTATTCCAAATGCAATACCTATAGCCAGAGCTCCATATCGATTAGCATTGTCAGAAATGCAAGAGTTAAAGACACAACTCCAAGAACTGCAAGAGAAGGGTTTTATCCGCCCAAGTCAGTCACCATGGGGAGCACCAATTTTATTCGTGAAAAAGAAGGATGGGTCTTTTCGTATGTGTATAGATTACCGGGAGCTGAACAAGTTGACAGTGAAGAACCGATATCCGCTCCCAAGAATTGATGACCTTTTCGATCAATTGCAAGGAGCTCGATTTTTCTCAAAAATTGACCTACGATCAGGTTATCATCAGCTACGTGTGCATGAAGATGACATTCCTAAAACGGCATTTCGAACGCGATATGGGCATTTCGAGTTTACAGTGATGCCTTTTGGGTTAACTAATGCACCGGCGGTGTTTATGGACTTGATGAATCGTGTCTGTGAGCCATATTTGGATAAGTTTGTCATTGTCTTCATCGATGACATCCTTATCTATTCTAAATCGAAAGAAGAACATCAGTGTCTGTGAGCCATATTTGGATAAGTTTGTCATTGTCTTCATCGATGACATCCTTATCTATTCTAAATCGAAAGAAGAACACTCAAATCATTTGAGAAGAGTTCTGGAGTTACTTAGAATGGAGAGGTTATATGCTAAATTCTCCAAATGTGAGTTTTGGTTGGAGGAAGTCCATTTCCTTGGACACGTGGTAAGCAAGGATGGCATTCATGTGGATCCAAGTAAAGTTGATTCAGTGAAGAACTGGAGAAGACCGGAGACGCCTACAGAGATTCGTCAATTTCTTGGATTGGCAGGTTACTATAGGAGGTTCATCAAGAATTTCTCAAAAATAGCTCAACCTCTTACTTTGTTGACTCGGAAAGAAAGGAGGTTTGACTGGGGGGAGAAACAAGAACAAGCCTTTCAAACATTGAAAGACAAATTGTGTAATGCGCCGATACTAAGTCTCCCAGAGGGAGCTGACGACTTTGTGGTGTATTGTGACGCTTCGGGTCAAGGGTTGGGATGTGTACTAATGCAAAGGGCAAAGTGATTGCCTATGCATCTAGACAACTAAAGGTTCATGAGAAGAATTATCCCACTCATGATTTGGAATTGGGAGCAGTGGTATTTGCTTTAAAGTGTTGGAGGCACTACTTGTATGGTACCAAAAGTGTGATTTATACTGATCACAAAAGTCTACAACATATATTCAATCAAAGTGAATTAAATATGAGACAACGGAGGTGGATAGAATTGTTTAGTGACTACGACTGTGTCATTCGCTACCATCCTGGTAAGGCGAATGTTGTTGCTGATGCTTTAAGTAGAAAAGAACGAGTGAGGCCAAGACGAGCTAGAGCCATGAGCCTCGTTGTGAAAAGAAGTATACGTGATATGATAATTGAGGCTCAAACAAATGCAACTTTACCGGAAAATTTCCTAGGGGAAGAACTTAATGGGTTGGAACAACAGTTTGATAGGAAAAATGATAATGGTTTGTATCTTGTTGATAGAATATGGATTCCTGTATTTGGTGGTCTACGATCACTAATAATGGATGAAGCACATAAATCGACCTATTCAGTGCATCCAGGATCAGACAAAATGTATTTTGATCTAAGAGATTTATATTGGTGGCCGGGAATGAAGAAAGACATAGCAAGGTATGTAAGCGGGTGTCTCACGTGTTTACAAGTGAAGGCTGAGCATAAAAAGCCTCCTGGATTACTAGTTCAACCAGAGATACCAGAATGGAAATGGGAAGAAATTGCCATGGACTTCATCACAAAGTTACCTAGAACTAGTAGTGGCCATGATACCATTTGGAGGTTCATCGAGAATTTCTCAAAAATAGCTCAACCTCTTACTTTGTTGACTCAGAAAGAAAGGAGGTTTGACTGGGGGGAGAAACAAGAACAAGCCTTTCAAACATTGAAAGACAAATTGTGTAATGCGCCGATACTAAGTCTCCCAGAAGGAGCTGACGACTTTGTGGTGTATTGTGACGCTTCGGGTCAAGGGTTGGGATGTGTACTAATGCAAAGGGCAAAGTGATTGCCTATGCATCTAGACAACTAAAGGTTCATGAGAAGAACTACCCGGCACATGATTTGGAATTGGGAGCGGTTGTGTTTGCTTTTAAGTGTTGGAGGCATTATCTCTATGGCACCAAATGTGTGATTTATACCGATCACAAAAGTCTACAACATATATTCAATCAAAGTGAATTGAATATGAGACAACGGAGGTGGATAGAATTGTTTAGTGACTACGACTGTGTCATTCGCTACCATCCTGGTAAGGCGAATGTTGTTGCTGATGCTTTAAGTAGAAAAGAACGAGTGAGGCCAAGACGAGCTAGAGCCATGAGCCTCGTTGTGAAAAGAAGTATACGTGATATGATAATTGAGGCTCAAACAAATGCAACTTTACCGGAAAATTTCCTAGGGGAAGAACTTAATGGGTTGGAACAACAGTTTGATAGGAAAAATGATAATGGTTTGTATCTTGTTGATAGAATATGGATTCCTGTATTTGGTGGTCTACGATCACTAATAATGGATGAAGCACATAAATCGACCTATTCAGTGCATCCAGGATCAGACAAAATGTATTTTGATCTAAGAGATTTATATTGGTGGCCGGGAATGAAGAGAGACATAGCAAGGTATGTAAGCGAGTGTCTCACGTGTTTACAAGTGAAGGCTGAGCATAAAAAGCCTCCTGGATTACTAGTTCAACCAGAGATACCAGAATGGAAATGGGAAGAAATTGCCATGGACTTCATCACAAAGTTACCTAGAACTAGTAGTGGCCATGATACCATTTGGGTAATTATTGATCGGTTGACTAAGTCAGCTCATTTCTTAGCCATCCGAGAGAACGACAGATCTGATATTTTGGCCCGTTTGTATATTAAAGAAGTGGTGTCTAAACATGGAGTGCCAATCTCCATTATCTCTGATAGAGATGGCCGTTTTAATTCTAACTTTTGGAGAGCCTTCCAGAAGGCTTTGGGTACTCGAATAGATATGAGTACGGCGTTTCATCCTCAGACTGATGGTCAAAGCGAAAGAACGATTCAAACACTGGAAGATATGTTAAGAGCCTGCGCGATTGATTTTGGAGGAAATTGGGATGTACATCTCCCATTGGTTGAGTTTTCTTACAACAATAGTTATCACACGAGCATTCAGATGGCTCCTTTTCATGCACTTTATGGTCAAAAGTGTCGGTCGCCCTTGGTTTGGGCAGAAATCGGTGAGAGTCAACTTATTGGACCTGAAATCATTATTGAGACCACTAAGGTGATCTCTCAAATCAAGGAGAAGTTGAATAAGGCTCGTGATCGTCAGAAGAGTTATGCTGATGTAAGGCGTAGGCCTTTGGAGTTTAATGTGGGTGATTTCGTATTGCTGAAAGTTTCCCCTTGGAAGGGTGTGGTTCGTTTTGTGAAACGAGGAAAGCTAGGACCAAGGTACATTGGACCATTTAAGATAACAGAGTGTATCGGTCGTGTAGCTTATCGATTGGAACTTCCCCAAGAGTTAAGTGGTGTACACGATGTGTTTCATGTGTCGAACTTGCGTAAGTGTTTGGTGGATCCAACACACCATGTGCCCATGGACGAGATTCAAATCGACAACACGTTAAAGTTCGTAGAAAAACCAGTAGAGATAATGGAACGTGAGGTTAAGAAACTAAAGAAAAGAAGGTATACAATTGTTAAGGTTCGTTGGCAATCACGGAGAGGACCCGAGTTTACTTGGGAACGCGAGGACCAAATGAAAGCTAAGTATCCTCACTTGTTTGAAAAATCACAAATAGATTAAATTTCGCGGACGAAATTCCTTTAACGGGGGAATAATGTAACATTTGCCATTTTGGTCCGATACTTGTTATATATGATAATGGCAAACTTTATGAATATAAGAAAACTTTGGGTATTTTTGGTGCATATATATATATATGAGTTGGGCTAATTACAATATTTAGATGGATTCAGATATTGTAAATGATTCGATGTGATTAAGCCATGTTACAAGACCATGATATTGGCCCATATGTGATAAGGAAAATATATTATAGACGATAATTGAGTAACTGTGTTAACAAGGAAAAATGTATATACAAAACCTTAAGTATAATGTACGGTAAACAGTGTCGGTGGCACAGTGTCGGTGGTTATCTAATAATTCCATTAATGGGACGAAGCCGACATACTTTATGGAAAGTAGGAATACTCGTGAAATTGTCACAAGCTATATTTGATTTATTAGTTGAATAATGTTACTAGTAGACATCCGACAAAACTTTTATAAAAGGTATACACCCGTGATTCTTTGCTTTCTGGATGACAGACTCAAACGTTACTCATTTTATACAAAATATTCCTTTTGAATAATCAATTTACCATGGATCATTTTTAGGTTCATGTATATGTACCTAAGGAATACTAAACATTTATTAAGAAACATCATTTGAATATATGTATAATTACGTATGTGTAATTAATTTATAAATACTTGAATATATTGTGCAATAAATATAAATGCTAGTAAAATAATTAGGCATTATAGATATGTAAATTAAGGGGTATATTATACTACTAAATATCCTAAATAATATCTAAAAACAAAACCTTACATGAAGGGTTTTCCTAAATCTACCATAGTTGACTAAAATACATACATACATACTACCTATACTATCTATCTATTTACCTATTTATAGAACATCACTCCTTTCCTTATTTTCTGCATTCTCAACACTAAAAACAACACACACAACAAGCAAAATTCAAGTTCTTGACAATCATTAAGCCTTAGTTGAACTTGAGGAAGAAAAATACCAAAACAATTTCAATCCCGTTTTTACATACCACAGCCCAGAAAACATCCGATCCCCGGAGATCAAACCGTTGAATCATCTTGATTCTTTGACAGTAGCTTCCTAACATATATTCCAACGTTTTACACCGTTGAATTTGTCTAAAGAGGTCCAGAAGTCGAGTTACAAGGCTAGAACAGAGGGTTGGGAATTTCAGTGATTGTTAGCTTTAAGTCACCTTTGATCATTCCTTAAATCATCTTTTGATTAAGTGCATATATAAGGTAATAATTCTTGATCTCTTAATCATAATTTACAAGTATTTTAATGGTGTCAAGTTATAGATTATGGCTTGGGTTGGGTTATTCAATTGAAAGAGTTACTAAAGAAAACGATTTTTGCCGATTACTAGTTGTACAATTAACTCTTTATATTTCAATAATCAAGATGAGTATATATATATGATGTTAGTATTAATTAATTTTGTATAAAGAGAGGTCTGGATTTATGATTAAATAAGTATTAATGAGTCTTGATAATATGTATAAATAAGGATTTTTATATTAAAGATCAAAAATGAAGTAATAATAACCAAACTGGTTCTGAACAGAATTTGTATTCAGACTTGGAAGGGTTAAACCGAATAGATGAAAAATGATTGAGTTGTTGAGTGAAAAACAAAATATTTAGTGTTATGTGTCTATTTTATTTTGCCACTGGAATTACGTGAAAACACTAAGTAAAACTCAAGTTATGAACTTTTAAAGAAAACTGGTCGAAACTGATTTTTATGACTGAAATTTAGTATTTTGTAAAAATCATATCTCATTCGTTTTACGTCGAAATCAATTGAATCTTAACTTTTTGGAAAGGTCTATGTGTAAACTAAATTCGATCAGAACAAAGTTTTGTTGTGTTCGACCTCCTTATATCCCAAAAATGTTGTTTTTCTGAAAGGGTCAGAATCTGGACGAAAACCGATAAACTGAATTTAGGTGACCTTTTGAACAAGTTAAAGATATTGGAAAATTCTGTAAAAATTCATGAATACTCTTAAGATATAGTATTAGATGTTATAAAAAGGTTATGTCTTGAAACACCTTGCATCTACACTAAGAAGCCTCTCAAATAGAGCAAAGATATCTAAAATATATTTGATGATCTTAGGTGGGAATAAGTCTGAACGTTGAATCACGTGTGAACTTATTAGTACGCCTACTTGTACTAGTACTTGGATTTGCTCTACTTTCAGGTGAGTTTCGTAGCTCCCTACTCAATTGAGATTCGGGCTGAAAAGTGTATTTATATATATGTACTTATATATAAATAGATATATATATATATACTTATATATATGTATATATATATATATATAGATAACTGCTTATGTGAATGTTTATGGGAATTGATCTCAGTACCTTGATTTGGTTATTGTGTTTGTTGTAATTGTTGATAATGATGTTGTTGATGATGTTGATATTGATGTGCGCACCCCGTTTTGGAGGGAACCTTGTGCGATATTTGATGATGTGCACACCTCGTTTTGGAGGGAACCTTGTGTGATATATGTTGATAATGATGGGTTGAATTGATATCATTGGTACTTGTTGGCATATTTGTTTAATTATTGTATTTGAAGAAATGATTGTTGTGTGAACATATGCCTAACACAAAGAGCTTACAGTAAGTATTGTTATTGCTCTATGATATTGTACAAGTACTTGATATATTATCATAATTGATGTTGTTATTTGACACCTACGAACTCACCAACCTTGTGTTGACACTTGCTAGTATACTTTTCAGGTAATCAGGGTAATTTCAGAAATCAGGAAAATTGGATGCTAGAGATAAGGCGACTTAGTATTCATGTGGTCTCTGACCCATATGCCCCCTTGTTTGGGGATGAACTTATGAAATTATGTAAAATATTGTTTTGTGATTTGCATGTAAACCTTATGTGGTTACCTTGGTTTGAACTATTGTATGTTTGATATGTTTCAATAAACCATTTAGCGTTGCTCTATGTAATTTCCATGCTCATATGTGCTATTTTTGACATCCCATGATTCCGCCATTGTTGGGGTGTTACATGTGACGGTGGTTGGCGGTGGTTGTAGACGGTGGTCGGTGGTGGTTGTAGTGGTGGTGTTTGGAGAGGGTTGGGGGTAAAGGTAATTATCTTTAAAAGGACAGGGGCATTTTAGGCGATTCAATTCCTTAATTGAGATTTTTAAAAAGGGTGGTCCTGCTTTATAATGTACGAGAGAAAGTACCCGCGCGTTGCGGCGGTAAGATGGTGGGGTGATAGGTCATAGGAGGTGATATGTCATAGAGTGTGATAGCCAAATGCCTTTGGCCGTACAGGCTCCGCCCTGATCAAAAATTCGTCAAAAGTATATCGAATGAGATCTCTAATGAAAGAGCATGAAATTTTAAGAACACCCATATAATTTTTATAATTTATCGATGTACGGTTTTTGAGATAAAAGATTTTGAATGAATTAGAGGAATAAAATGATTTATGGAGGAGAGAGAAATGAGTGGTTGAGATTTGAGGAGAGAGAAAAATGAATGGTTGAGATGTATATAGATGTATTGTACATTATGCATTGTTTAAAAGTTGAAAAGTTGAAAATTTTGGAGGGAACAAATGTTTTATAATGTAGTATAGATAGAGATAGAGATTATAGATAGATTATAGATATAGATAACCAAGTCATAACCACCCCCATTACAATCTAACGAAGCCAATTATCAGCCAAACTATAATTTAAATTAGGTAATTTGTCAGAAACCTTTGATGATAATTTACCTAATGGACAAAGGATTTTTGATGGCTTGAACATCATCAACTTCGTCCGTTAACCGATGATATTTCCTGCATCAAATAAAGTTGCAAATAATGATATCATATATAGTGTTTGAAACAGCCAACTAAGTAAACACACACACATACATATATAATTTTTTTATCAAAAAATTTAATATTTTTTAAAAATAAATAAAACCCATTCCAAAAAAATTAAAAAAACACCAACTCACCAAGAATTTACAAAAAAGGTTTTCCCCAAGAAAATTCAAGGTTGATATATTAGTATAAAGGAATCTCTCAAGCTTTGATCGAATATGGTGGTGATAGATGCGGCACTGATTCAAGGTTTACACATACAGAACCTGGAAATAAAAAAATTTATAAGATTAAGACATAAACCCATCAAGAAGATGGACCAGACTTAAAAATAGAGCGAAAAAAAATAATATCTCTTGTTAAAAAGAAGATGAAAGCAGGGGAGAAGGGCAGAGACAACAGAATAGGAAGTTGAAGAAACAGGGGGTAAGATAGGAGAAGGAAAACCGTCAAAGTTTGTAGAAGGGTTAAAGTGAGAAATAAATTTGTGTAGTAAAAATATTAAAAAATAAAAGTTAGTTGTATAACTAAGCCATGGCCAAGCCCATTACAATCTGACCAAGCCAATTATTATTCAACCAAGCCATGTACTGTAGTAGTTAAGATTCGGATTGTTATATATATAAACTAGATTTCAATCCCGCGTGAAAACGCGGGTTTATTGAATAGATTTATTTTCAATAATAATGATATAGTTAATTTCTCCAGTATGATTTCATTTCTTCATTCTGATTGCATTTCTCCATTGATTCTCAGTCAGATTCTCCAGCGATTCCATTTCTCCAGTTTTCTCCAGTCTGATTCCATTTCTCCAGTTTCATTCTCCAGTCTGATTCTCCAGTTGATTCCATTTCTCCAGTATAATTCTCCATTCCATTTCTTCAGTCTGATTCTCCAGTCTGATTCCATTTCTCCAGTCTGATTCTCCAGTCTGATTCCATTTCTCCAGTCTGATTCTCCAATCTGATTCCATTTCTCTAAGTCTGATTCTCCAGTCTGATATCATTTCTCCAATATAGATCTCCAACCTAAAAAAATATATAGAAATTAAACAATATTAAAATATGAAGTAAATATGCACAGACCATAGCCATATTCACACAAAATCAACCATTAACATATGCCAATATCAATTTTACATATAAAACAAAGAATCAACCATGAAAAAAAAGTAAAAAAATTCAGTAAACAAAATCTATTGATACAAAATATAGTCAAAATGGAAAAATATAAATTATCAAAAAACAATAAATATCATGTTAAGAACATCATACCTTCTAAGAGTTCAAAAGATGTAGATCTGTAACCAAAGTCATACCACCCAATTGGAAAAAAATACTACTATTCTCATTAGTAGTATAACCGAAATCATACACTCCTATTGGAAAAAAAAATACTACTATTCCCATTAGTAGTATATGTTAAAAAAAAAAAAAAACTTTAATGCAAGTAGGATAAGCAAAAAATAAAATAAAATACCAAATAAGTTCACTGTCAACAAACTTATAATTATAGCCAGATTCATATGTGTTACATGATCACTCTTAATTAGTAAAACAAAGATGAATAGAAAATACCTTCTTTGTTGTTCATTGAGAAAAAAATTAACCATCAATATGTTATTGTCTCTTTGTTCGGTGACACTACAGTTCAACTAACGTCAAACAGATGCTAGTCTTTAAAATATCAACGTGAAAGAAAACCTTTTTGTTGTTTCCATTTCTCCAGTCTGATTCTCCAATCTGATTCCATTTCTCTAGTCTGATTCCATTTCTCTAGTCTGATTCCATTTCTCCAGTTTGATTATCCAGTCTGATTCCATTTCTCCAGTCTTGATTCTCCAGTTTGAATCCATTTCTACAGTATGATTCCATTTATCCTGTTTCGATTCTCCAGTCTGATTTATTTCTCCAGTATAGTTCTCCAATCTAAAAAAATATATAGAAATTAAAACAATATTAAATTATGAAGTAAATATGCACATGCCATAGCTATATTCACACAAAATCCACCATTAACAGAGGCCAATATCAATGTTAAAATAAACAATCAACCATGGAAGAAAAAAAAAATCATGAACCAAAATCTACTGATACAAAATTTACTAAAAATAAAAATATAAATTATCAAAAAACAATAAATATCATGTTAAGAACATCATACCTTCTAAGAGTTCAAAAGATGTAGATATGTAACCAAAATCATACCCTCATATACTATTCTCATTAGTAGTATATGTTTTTTAAAAAAAATTTAATGCAAGTAGGATAACCACCACTACACATACAACTTAACTGTTGAAAAAATCAAATAAAGACCAAATACGTTCACTATCAACAAACTTAGAATTATAGCAGGTTCCATATAATGAGATAGAAATTACCTTTTTTGTTGTTCATTGAGAAAAAAAAAATGTAACAATCAATATTTGATTGTCTGATACGACCCGTATATGTTGAGTCCTACGTAATTCAGTTATTAGTATATGCATGAAATCAGGAATTGTTATGCACGTAGTTTAGTCATCCACGTTTATGTTTCTTAGTCTTATCCACGTTTCCATTTACTACTTTTTAGGAGTAGTTGCATATGTAGTTTTCCTATATAACTTGTATTTGCTTTTCAAAGAATTTAGTGAAGAAAATATTTGGCAGTAAATTGTCTCTCTCTCGTTCTCTATGTTTTTTGGAGCCTAACCCCCTCTAAGGGTTATCTATCATTGTCTCTTTTTTTTGTTTTTGGTTATTAATAGCATGTGCAAGCTCGCTTTTGCCTTTTCAGTTAAAAAACATACTACCTGAGTATCCACATTTAGAAATTGGTTAGTGAACAATATACATGATAATCCACCTCATTCACAGTATGTTGCTCTTCCGGTTGTGAACTCCAATGAGTTTGCAGGCACATCATTCGAAAGCACATATACTTGATATACTGAAATTTCTACCGTGTCACTCATCTGTAAGACTGTAAAAAGTAAACATTCTTCTATAAACAAATTCGCTATTCAATTTCAACACCTAACTAAATTGTAGTAAAAGTTTATCAACCTCCCATGTTGTAGTGGATTCATTGACCCTCATATTATAAAGCTAGCAAGATCTCCACAAAGCAGATTTATTAGTGCAAGGTTGGACGACTTCCCGTCACTTACCTTTGGGGATAACCAACAAAATTTGCCAAAAGTCACCTCCAAGTGTCACAGTCAACGCATCAAAAATCTGGCTTCTATTAGTGGGTTGAGGTGCACCTTTATATGAAAAAACTATATTGTTAGTGATCCGCGCATTCATGTACCAACAAACCGGTAAAAAAATTCTAGAAATCAATAGAGCACATGTTTGGTGAAATCATGTACAATCACTATTGCACATATATAATAGGGAAGCACGTGAATTTTCTATGAGACACGGTAGGATTTCAATATGTCAAAAGTATTTAGTGTGAATGTTTTTGTCAGAGGACAACGTATGAAAGATATTCATTGAAATGAGTAGACTCACCCGTTGAAGAGGAAACCGACCTTTTTGGAGTCCTCGTTTTCGTACTTGAAAGATTTTTAGTGTAATAACTACAGGAGATCGCAAGTAGTTGCTGAAGCACATTAAAATTTTAGCGGGTTTAGGTCTAACCTGTTGGTTTCCTTTGTTGAGGGCAGCGTTGTTGATTTGGAGAATCATGAACTCGTGCTCGTCGAACATTGCTTGTTGATGCGTCTCCTGTCGGGTATTTTTAAATTTCCTGTTAGGTTAGGTCTGACAAACAGATACCCATCAAATTCAACATAGGAGCAATGTTCAAAAATAGAAAGTATAATCCTAGCTAATGACAAAAGGGGTTACACTTCTCAGTAAATATGTATTGTTTTTTTGGAATAAAAGCATTTACAATTAGCAAAGAAGCTTGATAGGAAACTGTACTCTTAGTATCATAACTACAGGGACACCGTGTGTAGTTGCTGGAGTGCATTAAAAATTTAATAGGTTTATGTCTAACTTGGTGATTTCCTTTTGCGAAGGCGGCATTGTTGATCGTTAGTATGTTGAACTTGTATGCGTCGAACACTGCTTGTGGACGTGGCTTTTGTTGGGTTATCACCCATTTTGGCCCGTTAATCGACCCACCCATATTGCCATCTAAAGAGCACTACTTCACTTACTTTTATCTTTGGCCAATCTCATTATATGTATCATTTAATAACCGAGTACGCAAAGGTGCTGATTTTAAGCGAACTCGTCCTTCAACTGCTATAGTGGTAAACTCTTTCTAAAGGTCCATACCACATTAGCTTATTTTCCAACCAAATTTAACTGTGAACTAACACTAAACAGATACGTTATGTGTTTAAAAAGTACCAGATTTGACTTTAAAGGTCAAATTTTTTTTAAAGAGAGAGCTTACTTTTGAGGTCATAGGCTGGTCAAAAAATATCAAAATATCACAATTCCGTATTATCATTTGCCAACATACTTTCCAAATCTATTTGACTCTATAGAAACACTACACAAAAATTACTTCAAGTTTATTGTTGTAATGAGATCATGTCATTTTGCATTTGCAAAGTCTTAGATTTGACATGGAATTTAAAAACCAATAGCGTGCAAATCAGTGATTTCATTAGTGACATGAACTGGTGAAGATTACATGCCTTTTGCCAACCCGTCTAACCCACCCATTTTGCCATCATTTGTCAACAGTGGTTCAATCTTCTAACAATGATGCTCACTATGCAGTTTCATCTAAGCCCTGGTAGTTGTAAATATACATACCATTTTGGGATTCTTGGTAGTTCTATTGAAGGCACTATCTAGCCGATATGTCGTCGCTGTAAAAATCCCAAGTGACACATAAGAAAGCTTTAAATAAAAGGAGATTATAAATATGTGAAGGAAGTACAACAAATATACGTTCTGAGGAGTAAAAAAAACAGCAACCATGGTTGGATGAGACTGAGTTACTGGTCTTTAGGGTATTCTCTCTTAGGAATCACACTTTTTGGACGTTGATATAATTCGTTAGTGATCACTTCAGAGACAGGACTCTAATCTACAGCGTTAGATTTGGGACAATTATTATCAATTTATCAAAAACAATGTGCCAAATAAGAATCTAAAAGCCATTGAATTAGTTAAGTTGGATTCGATACTTAACTGTGTTGATCAGGAGAGTAGCCAGAATGATGTACCTGTAGAAAAATACTTTTACCACATCAAAATAGCTTAAAGATATACATAAATCAGCATCTGCATTTTTTTCCAGAAAACAACACTCGAGATTCCATTGTGTGGCTTACGTGATACATTTTGCAACAAAGGTGAGTCTCCATCTACACATACCAAGCAAACATAACCAAAGCTTGTGTACACCACAAAAGTGCAAAACTATTCATGATACAAACGTTTGTAACATACCTGTTAAAGAAGACTGTTGATGATCATTGTTGTTATTGGAACCAACCCACTCATCGACTAACTTTTACCATTTCCTAGATACAAATTGTAGAATGTAGCTCACTACATCAATTTGCAATATAAAAATTTTGCACACAAAGGCTACCAGCAATAATTATCCAAAACCAAAAAGCCTCTCATAATTCTAAATCCAAAATCCGTCTCATCCAACCTACAGGTGCCACGATACAAAGACCATAGTAGAGATCCAATGGTAGCGCCTTTCTTTTAGGTTAAAAATCTCACGGCTTCAAATCTTGTCGAACACACTAAGTGATCTATTTCTCTAGGAGACAAAATCCTAATAACTGCAATTAATATAGTGATAAAATGGAACTCCATACTCCCATTAGTCCACTATAGCCATTAACCTAAACAAATACAACAATTTGGCCCAAATCTTTGCATACGACTTGAAGTAGTTTAGTAACAAAAGTAATAAGTATGTTTTGTTTTCATCATGTAGAGACTACTGCAGCTATAAACGTCTAAAGAAAATAATTAAAGAAGCTATTAGGACAACTTTTAATATATGCAAAATAGTTTGCAAAGTAGATGGCAATCCAAAGAAGTTTCTAACTGAACCCATTTATATATTTTTCCTAAAAATTCGTTTCAATCAGAAAAACATATTCTAGCTTAGAGCAATTGGGTTAACAGAGTGGATGGTGCTTTCTAAGTGTGACATGCACATCACATGTGAATAACATAACCCTTCTGAATGAAATCAAGAATCCTACAAATTCAAAGCACATTAACCAAGCTATAACTAAATCAACTTAACATAAACAATATCAAGTTTCAATAACAATTCTACATTCAAAATCTAATAAAAACAGTCACAAAACATTAAGATTGTAACAGTTCAGCTGAACGTACTCTAGAAGTGACATTTAACGTTGATGTGACTGTTTTTGCGACTGACAACCCGCGTAAGCAACACTTGCAGATTAGGAGAAGTTGGTCCATACGTGTAAAGCAATACTGAAACATATTAGGTTAGTTATTAGAACCACCACCAAAGGTGGCCTAGTGATCAAGGGTTCGGAAATGGTCATGAGGGTACCCGAGTTAGGGCGTGTACATATGAGTCAAAGACTCGCCTTCTTCGGGTAACCTGAACCAGAGAAAATCTCATCCATGTACGATTTACCCTTATCAGCTTATTTATTAGAAGTGCAATTTCAACCCATTTATGTATAATTTGGTTGATTTTGTTTATGTTGTCTTTAATCAAACGGGTCTCATTAGAACATTTGATAAAAAGGAATCTGGGTTGAAAGTCACCCAATTAACATTTTAAATGCATACAAGCCTCCTAAGTAAAGGTTATAACTTATAATAGATGATATAGACGCTATGATGGTACAAATGTATTAGTTATCAAGAAAACGGACAAAAAAACTGTTGACGCCAGACTCAACCTGCAGTATAACCTACTTGTAACCTACTCATCATGCCACCTCTGTCAACTATAAATCACAGTACTAATACATTCTATGCAGGAAGAAGAGCATCGATACTATATCATAACTATAGAATTCCTAATGGTCCTTTACTTCTCATTTTAGCTCCAAAGTCCCAACCATCAAAAGGGATATTTCACATTGAAGCATAAATACATGAAATTTCTGCCAATAGTACCTTTATGTATACATGACAGGCGTCAGGAAGTTTTAAATATTCCCGTCCATATAGTAATAATGAGAATTGTGGGACACTTAATAAAGTCTTTGTTTCAAGGAACTAATAGGCATTAGTGCACCACGGGACATACTAACAGAAACTTCAGAAATCAATAAAAAGAAATTTTATATGTATGCATCTAATTATATATATATAGATACACTAACTTGAGATGGGAAGTCCACCTTGAAATCCTTTCGTTCAAGGTTATAACCTCCACGTCGAGTAGCTTTAAAGATCCCATACAACAATCTCGGATCGATATCAAAGAGAAACAGACTCGTCCATTTATAGACCTTCGCAACTTGATCCTTCTTATTTCCCAAGAGCCCAAGGACCTTGTAACAAAAGCAGCCAGATTTTGTTTTTGAAGTACACTTTTGGTGCAACTATTTTTTTGGTAGATGATTCTGGCTTATCTCCATTAGCAGCCAATACATCAGGCTCTTTTTGTGCAACTTTTTATGGTTCCTGTTCCTAGGTCTGGGTCTTTTACCATTATCCTTTGATTCATTGCCAGTTTTTTAATCTTCAACTTTCTTCTCACCTAACATATCGCCCGCTTTTGAATCTTCAAAATTCATCTCACCTAATATATCGCAAACTTTAGGATCTTCAGCTTTCCTTCTACCTTCTTTGGCATGACATAAACTAACTATGACATTATTACTCACACAGCCTAAAATACACTGACTTAACACATATCAATTATAAAAAACATAAATCTGGTTCCTAATCTGAAATAATCCACCCTATATCACAACAACGAAAAAACCTATTTCCACGTTTGTGATCTTAACGGACCTTTTCCTATAGTTCAAACCAAAACAACAAAGAAGCAAGAACCAACGACATTATACCAATAAAAGAACTAATCAACACCTGATTTGTTGGCTCCTCGATCCGTCCAAGTTATTCATTCCCGTTTTGCTAGTCAAAAATGGAATGTCACCTAAATAGAAAACAATCATGATAATGTGCATATAATATAAATATTAATAATCGACATTTTAAAAAAACTATAACGAACGTATCACAAACCTAGGCAATCTTAAAGAGATTGCTTAATAGTGTTGGTATTACCAGGTGAGATTGCCTTTAAGTGTTTCGACCTCAAGTCCTCAATTGACTAAGAACCATATCCACATCAATAGTGGCTGTTATGCGATGTTTCCGCATACTATATTCTTGACTTCCTGTAATAATTAGAACTTTATATTAAAGCAAATATAACCTTTATGAGTTGATTGGGACTAAAAACGCTAAACCATTTACCTAAGGTAAAACAAACACAACGCGTAAGAGTTTACCTCCAGGCAAGAAGAAAGATACAGCAAGCTTCGGTTGATGTCAGCCCATTAACACATACACATGATTTAATGCAGCACGTTATTTTTGTTATCCTGGGCCAAATTGATGGAACTGCTTCAAATTCATCATATTGCATGAGAAAGGTGGTCATTAAAGCAATGGTTTAAGTTCTATTAACCTGAATATTGTGAAAATATGCTACCAATGGCTTGTCTTTTTCGTCTTTGTTGATTTTAGAAGGACCTGCCAAAAGTTGCACCCTGTTTAAAGCTAAGTATTACTTGACTCTGTTACATCGACATCATCAACCAACTTATCGATCTTTATCAGCGGTATCCATGGAGGATTCGACTCAAAACATAACCTAATTAGCTTCTCTGATACACCAATATTGTAAAATAAATAAAAAGAATAAGATTTGGGTTGGTATTGTAGGATATTAAAGTACGAGGGTCATTTGTGTAATATTTTCAATTAGTTTGTTAGGTCGGTGTAACCGCCTTTTGGCACCTATAAATACCCAGTTTTGGGGATTAATCGAATTAGACAAAATTGTAACAAACTCTCTTTCTATCTCCTAAATTTCTGCATCATTTTGGTATCAGAGCTGTAACCGTTCTGGTGACAGTTACGATTTCCGATCAAATCTCCGGCGATTCTTCTCCGGCGAAATTCTCTTCTTAATAATAATTTCGTCTTCTTTTATCAAATCAAGATGGTTCAAACACGCGAAACATCTGAAGTAGAGCGATTAACAAAGGAGTTATCACTTTCACAAGATCAAATCATAGCTATGAAGGCGGCGATTGAAAATTTGCAGAAATCCATGGCGGCGATGCAGAATTCCGGCCAACCTCTAACCCTAACTGATGAAACTCGAATTAGTCATAACCGTTTCACAAAAATTGATTTTCCTAAGTTTGAGGGGGAGGATGTGGAAGACTGGATATACAAGTGTGAACATTTCTTTAATATTGATGCCACACCTGAAACTTCAAAAATCCGTTATGCTGCCATACACATGACTGGTAGGGCATTATCTTGGCATCAAGGTTACATGAAATCCAGTGGAAAAACTATGGAGGCCACAACTTGGGATGAGTACTCAAGATCAGCTATGGCAAGGTTTAGTACAACACACATGGAGGATGCTATGGGAGCATTGAAGGCTTTGACTCAAGAAGGTGATTTGGATGAATATTGTGATCAATTTGATAGGCTGCTGAACAAGGTAACTCTCTGTGAAGAATACTCTGTTAGTATTTTTGTTGAAGGGCTTAAACCTGAAATTAAGTGCTATTTGAAAATGTTTAAACCAAAAACATTGAGAGATGCATATTCTTTGGCAAAAATTCAAGATCAAGCAAATAAAATGTTAGGGAAGCAACCTGTGGGTAGTTATGCATCTAGTAGTAGGAATATAAGTACTGCTCCTAGATCTTCTAGTTTTAGCAATGCTGGTAAGCCTCCCTTGTTGGCCACACCAGTTAATGCTGTTCCATCTACTGCTCTTGTGCCAAGAAAAGTGAACAATAAGTTTTTAGAAGAAAAAAGAGCCAAGGGAGAATGTTTTTGGTGCAATGAGAAGTTTGTTCAGGGTCACAACAGAGTGTGTAAGGGAAAAAGACAATTGTTCTTAGTTTTTTTTTCTTTTTTTTTTACAAAAAAACCAAACCAAAAAAAATAAACCCAAATTTTTTTTTTTTTTTTTTTTTTTTTTTTTTTTTTTTAAAAAAAAACCCCCCCAAAAAAAATTAGTGGAAGTTGAGGAAGAAGTAGAGAATGAAGTAGAAGGTGTTAATCTGTTAAATACTGCAGTAACAGTACAAGGGGAGCCACAAATCTCATTAAATGCCATAATGGGCATACCCTTACACTCCACAATGCAGATTGTGGGAACTGTTGGAACAAGAAATTTGCATATTTTGGTGGATGGAGGATCTACTCATAATTTCATGAGTCAAATATTGGCAGAGAAATTAAAATGCATTTTACAGGATATTCCAAATGTGAATGTCACTGTGGCAAATGGAAATAAGATGGATTGTATGAAGATGTGTAGAGATTTCCAGTGGAATATGCAAGGAAATTGGTACACTGCAGATATGTTAGTAATAGAGCTCAATAACTATGATATTGTGTTGGGAGTTCAATGGCTAGAGACACTCAATGACATTATATGGAATTTTAAGAATCTCACTATGAAATTCTATGTGGGGGGTCAAGAATTCAAACTGAAGGGGGTGGTTCAGAATGGGGTTCAATTGTGTTCAATGGAGAAGATGTCCACCCTATTGCAGAGTGCCAACAGTGTGGTGCAGGCTCAATTATGCACATTACTTGATGCTACCAGTGACCACCAATTACACAAACCCACATTAACTGAATTTACTAGTGATGATGAGCTACAAACTTTATTAGGGAAATATGCAGATGTATTTGATATACCTACTGGGCTGCCACCATCCAGGGATTGTGACCATAAGATTGTATTGAAGGATGAGAAATTGAATCTTAATTTGAAGCCTTATAGGTATCCCAGAGCACAAAAAGATGTGATAGAGCAAATGACACAAGAGTTGCTTGATTCAGGGGTAATTAGGCACAGCACCAGTTGTTTTGCTGCACCAGTGGTTTTAGTTAAGAAAAAAGATGGCTCTTGGAGGATGTGCATAGACTATAGGAAACTGAATGAAAATACTGTGAAGGATGTTTATCCAATACCTTTAATAGAGGAATTATTGGATGAATTAGATGGAGCAAGGTATTTTTCAAAATTGGATTTGAGATCTGGATATCATCAAATAAGAATGTTTGAAGATGATGTGCACAAGACAGCATTCAAGACACATCAAGGTCATTTTGAATTTCTGGTTTTGCCATTTGGACTTACCAATGCACCTGCTACCTTCCAATCTCTAATGAATCTGACATTTAAGGAGGTCATGAGGAAATGCACATTGGTGTTTTTTGATGATATACTGGTTTATAGCAGTGACTTGCAGCAACATCTCAAAGATTTGGAAAAAGTGCTACAATTAATGAGGAAAAATTCTCTAAAAGCAAAGCATCCAAATGCTCTTTTGCTGGATCAAAAGTGGAATATTTAGGCCATGTGATCACTGCAGAGGGGGTGTCCACTGATCCCACAAAATTGGTGGCTATTAAGGAATGGCCAACCCCCACCACTGTCAAGCAGTTAAGGGGCTTTTTGGGGCTTACTGGATATTATAGAAGGTTCATTAAGAACTATGGTATTAAGGCAAAACCATTGACAGAATTATTAAAGAAGGATAATTTTCAATGGTCTGCAACTGCTCAAACAGCTTTTGAAGATATGAAAGAGGCCCTGACCAATCCACCAGTGCTTAAACTTCCAGATTTCTCCAAGGTATTTGTGGTAGAAACAGATGCTTCATCAAAGGGGTTAGGAGCAGTTTTGATGCAAGAGGGTCACCCCATTGCTTTCATTAGTAAAGCATTGTCTGCTAGACAGCAGAGTCTTTCAGTTTATGAGAAGGAATTACTGGCCATAATTTTGGCAGTCAAACAATGGCATCACTATTTGTCTTCAGCCCATTTCATCATTAAGACTGATCACCAAAGCCTCAAGCATTTATTAGAGCAGAAGATTGTTACCCCGTTACAACAGAAATGGTTATCTAAATTGTTGGGGTATGACTATGAAATCTCATACAAAAAGGGGTCAGACAATGTAGCTGCTGATGCACTCTCAAGGATTCAAAGTCTGACTATTTTAACCATGGGGGTGAGTTCATTGGATGGGTTACTATGGGAGAAAATACAAAATTCCTGGAAAAATGATCAAGAGATTCAAGCTGTCATCAAAAAAATTGAACAAGGGCATGTTGTGAAAAATAGAACTTGGGATGGCATGGTTTTGAGGAGAAAAAACAGAATATGGATAGCCAAAGATATGGACTTGAGAAAAGAAATTATTCATTTGAATCATTCTTCTGCAGCTGGTGGCCATTCTGGAGTGGTACCCACTCTGAAAAGGATTAAAGAGCTATTTTCATGGAAGGGGTGCAATAAAGAGGTGCAGAAATTTGTTAAGGAATGTTCTGAATGTCAGAGATCCAAATATGAGAACACACCTTATCCAGGGTTGATGCAACCTTTACCAATCCCAAGGTCCATCTTTACTGACATTTCTTTGGATTTTATTTCTGGATTTCCCAAGGTTCATGGGAAGGATACTGTTTTGGTGGTCATTGATAGACTCACCAAATATGGCCACTTTATACCTTTACAACATCCATACACTGCTGCAAATGTGGCCAAGGTCTTCATGGATAATGTTTTCAAAATCCATGGAAATCCAGTTGTGACAACCGCCAAAATTTCAGGTTGATTAATTTACTATTACGTGTACTATTTAAATTTTTGTTGATCAAACAATATGAACAAACATTTTATGGCATAATAAACTGAACAAATATTTTTGATAAATTATGGATAATTATTGCCAAGAACTCAAATAATTATTTGAGAGTTGTTTGTAAATACTTTTTCATACTTATACTATCAATAACCGTATTTATGAATAGTACCGTATTCATGAATAGTAACATATACATGAATAGTACCGTATCCGTGAATAGTAATCGTGTCTAGAAATTGTATTTATGAATAGTGATCATGAATAGTGACCGTGAATAGTGAACGTGAATAGTACCGTGAATAGTGATTGTGAATAGTAACGGTAAATAGTAAAGGTAGAAAGTAAATTCTAAATAATAAAGGTAAAAAGTAAATTTTAAATAGTAAAGGTAAAAGTAAATTGTAAATAGTAAAGGTAGAAAGTAAATTGTAAAAAGGGTAATAAAATAAAATAATAAAACGGCGGGACCCACGTAAAATAATTTAGTCGACTGAATTCTGAATTCTGAATTCTGAATTCGAATTCTTAAAATTAATTAATTCATGTTGGGACCCACGTCAAATTATAATTCGAATAATTCCAAAAGTGAATAGTGCTGAATAGTAAACATCGCTTTCATACTTTATTCTTATAATATAAACGTCCAAAACCGCTCACAGGGGTTAGTTGAGTAAAAATTATTAAAATGAAAGTTGTAGATCTTAATTTTCTGATCTTATAGAAACTTGAATTTTCTCAATAGGAGCCCGTATGCATAATTTAGGATTAAAACAATGTATAAATATATACTACTAGTATAAAAGAAATCTATCATTAGAAACGTCCAAGAGGTAGTGGAAACACACTTTTATCTACTTTATAATTTAAAATTTATAAATTATGAATCACGGGTCTAGTTCACTAATTGTATGGACAAAAAGAATACTATACATATACATACCCCTTATTCATGATTAACTTTATAATATAATAATAATATAATATAATAATATTATATATAAACGAATTACGTTAGAAATTTTCTAAGTCTTCTACGCGTTTTGATTTTCTAAATATGCAGGTAACTATATTAATATAATAATCAAACGAATGAATTCGTTCGCCTATAAATAGCAGACGATATTAAACTTTAAAACACACACCACTACATATTCTCTTCTAAATATTCTCTGGTATAACTATACAAGGCTTGTTTCATCTACTTAATTCTTGCTATATCACTAAGGTGAGTTTCTATAATCCCCTTTTCAACTCTTTTATTTATTTAGGGGCTGAGATACATGCATAAAAACTATTTGTTATACTTATATGTATAATTGCAAAATTTTATATAATATATGATATATTATATAACTCCGTTTTCTTTATTATACCTTTGAGGTAATATACAAACACTGCTTTATTTATTTTACCTTCGGGGTAAAATACAAACTCTTTACTGTTATGATGAACACAAGTACTCAGAAATGTATATATGGTTGATTCTAAGTTGCTATGTTCACTCAAAGTCCTCACCATCATGAACGATTAATTATGGAAACATAAACGTGGGTATATTGAATAGTACTATTGGGTTAGGCACCCCCATTCGTGTTGGTCATACCAACTGGATACGGATGCATATATATTTGGTGTGAAGTCCCTTACACGATGGTTTAACCCACGAGTGTAAAATAACAAGACAAGTATGAACTAGAATTGGACTAGTATTACTTTAATATAAATATGCAAGAATATAAACAAAGTAACAAATGACTTAAGCAATATTTAAACAAGTAAATAAATGGTGGAACACAAATGTAGTTTTCAAGTGTATTTTCTTTATTGATGAATAAACAAAATACAAGATCGTTGCGGAACCTAGATATTACACGTATGTAAGTATCTAAACAATCTTTGAATTACAAGTGATCTATACTTGTTAAATAAACTCCTTTGATCGAAATACTTAGAGTTGTGAAGTATAACTGTTTAGATCGAGAGTATTTAAGCAAGTTCACCAATTTGCTAAAAACTGATTTTCTCAAAGAAATGACTTTGTATTTATAGGCAACAAAATTCACCAGTGAATTGTGCCGTACAAATATGGTTGGCATACATTTAATGATCCGACAAGAACATTAAATGTATTGGATAAGGAATAAGGATAAAGTCACATCAAATGCAAGTGTATCCTTTTATCCAACCACCTTAACACACGTATACTTTGGTAAAGAACAAGTGGGTTGTTCTTTGGAAAGTGTGTAAAGGCAAAAGTCAATCCTCGATATCAGTGTTCAGACTTGTAGGGTCTAGAACACTAACAATCCTCCAGTGTGCAGATCTGGTAAGACTTCCAGTGGACTCCGCCATTTGTCAGTCTTCTTTATTCTTCCTTCAGTCTTTGACTTCAGTCAGAATGTCTTCAGTAGTGTAGATCTGGACTGGGGTGAAGTCCAGTGAGATAATCTGGAGAATACTCCAGATTTCCTATACAAGTATTTGCTCACTGGTCTTCCATTATTCTGGACAAATCTTCAGAGGGACTCCAGATTCCAAGTCTGGAGTAGGTCAGTTTCTGGACAGATCTTCAGTAAGCTCCAGTAGTCGAGTCTGGAGCGAGTCCAATAAATCTGGACCTAACAAATTCCCCCTATTTGTTTAGAAATAATGCAAGTGTTTTCAGGCTTATAGATATACAAATTTGTATGCCTGGAAAACACTTGGTTGATTTAAGTCTAAAAAGTCTAAGTTACTGGAAAACACTTTATAGATCATGAGTGTTTTCAGTTTCATCTTTTAAGTTCTAACTTAGATTAAATCTGATCATTTACTTATATGAAATTAAAAATTGCAACTAATATTACTATCATCAACTGGAAAATAGTTACAACTTTCATTAAACAATTAATTACAATAAGTACATGATAAAAGATTCAGGCCCTTCTTCTTGATGACTGCCCTGGTGCATCTTCAGTAGCCTTCCTCTTTGGTGATGGAGATGATGGAACAGACACTGGTGGTCTCAAACCCAACACAGCTTCCATTTGTTGTATTCTTCTCCAGACCTTCTCAACTCTCTTCATAAAAGCCTTAACATCTGGAGATAAATCAGTTTTACCTTTAAATGTCAATCCTATCTCCTTCAGTTCAGTCCATCCAAAAGCTTGGACTGTTGTATCTTTCCTTTCATCTGTAAAGTTACCCTCCCTAGTCAACTTTATATTGAATCTGGTCATTCCTTGATGATTTTCAGCCAACTTGATTTCAGCATCAACAATTTTTCTAGCATTTGCCCTGAAATTCATCATTTGTTCATACGATGCCTTCTGCTTTGCCATCTGGACCATATATTCAGTTTCCTTGGATACACCACTCTGTTGTCCTTCAGTGGACTGGAGTTGTTGGCGATTAATTCTCAGAGAGGTATCCAGGGGAATGAAAGTGCTCACATCAGCATCCTTTATTGCCTTGATTTGTTTGGCAGTAAGCTTCGGCAGACCAGTCAATCTTTTTCTATACTCTAACTCTAGAGCACCAGCGTTTTTCCTTATCTTTCTCTGGAGGCTCACCAGTTCCTCCCTTCTCTGCCTTATTAACTCTGGAATGGTAACACCATAAATTAATGAATCATATACCTGTTCTTCTTCAGCGTAGAACGAGCGTATATGAACATCATTCAATGCATCTAGACATTGATGAACTCTGGGATCATCCTTCATCTTCTTGAACACTTTTTTTTTTTTGTTGTTTTTTTTTGATTTTGTTTTGCATCTTAGACATTGATTTGGGATCATCCTTCATCTTCTTGAACACTTCAATGTTAATGCCTAACCTTCCAGCATTGTATGAATCCAGAGTCCCATGATTAGCCATATCCCTATGATGGGCCAGCAGTTCATCTCTTTGGTTTGTCTTGAAAATTTCAATCATGATGCATTGTTGTTGCAGTTTCTTCGAGGTGTCATCATCAACACTTGGAAAATCTGATGCCCCTTCAACATTTTGTTCTTCTTCTTCAGATACCTGTTCTTTTCCTTTTCTCTTAACAGATTTCAAAGTTGTTGGTATATCTGGAAAAGATTCAAACCTGGGCTCACTGGCATCAGTACCAGCAGCCTCTTCAGTGCTAAGTGCTCTTTGTGCCAATCGTGCACTGGCATCAGTACCAGTCACTTGTTTTCTTTGCAGAACACTTTCAGTGGCAACGGCTCTTACAACTTCCTTCTTCTTTCTTATTAACTCTTCTTGGTCACCAGATGATGGAACAGTTGATTTTTCCCCCTTGGAATAATCACCAGTCCTGGACTTGAGATCATTCCATAATGCTTCCATCATATGCCTGTCCAGAGAACCAAAAGTTCTTCCAGTCACTGGATTTGCATCAGTCACAATCTTCTTGAGTGCCAGCACTTCCTTTTTAACATCTTCAACTTCTTCTGGCAAGTGCTTAGGCAACTCAGTGTCTATCATCTTGAACAACTTTAGGCAACAAGCTATTTTGAACGGTTCTTAGAACAGAAGCAGAGATATCATCAGTGATTGTTTTCAGCATATCACCCCTAAATTTTCTAACAATTTCATCACTAAGGGTGCTGACAATATCATTTAGATCTAATGTTGGCCTGCTCTCCAGTGAACCAACCCTTGTAACCAGCTTCTCAACCTCTTCTTTCAGCCCTGCCAGTGGTTGAACAATCTTACTATCCACTGCAGTCTGAACAGAACTAACAACCCTTGTTTCTAAGCCCTGGACTGCCACTTTGATGTTTTCAGAATTTCGATTGGTGGCCAGTACCAGCTCATCCAGTTTCTCAAAAACTAACTTCTCATTCCTAGCAAACAAGTTCATTTCTGATGCTAAATTATTTGACAATAAGGATTTGAAATCAGAAATAACCTGGGAAGAGCTTTGGAGTGATCTCTCCAGGTCCGCCACCTTACTAAGAAGGCCTTGGACCTCGGCAGAAGAAGAAGTGGAGAGACCACTGGATGGTTCCAGATGAGAGGTCATTCTCTCCATTACTGGTACTTGTGCCCAGACCTCTTCAGTTTCAACAGTTTCAGCATTTATAACTGTAGAGTCTGGCACACCTTGTTCAGAAGGGTTGACTGGGGTTTCGATAGGTGGTTGAGATTGTGAAGTTTGAATGAATGGGGTGAAGTATGGAGTTGATTGTGGAATTGAAGGTGGTGGAGGTGGTGGTGGTGGTGGCATGCTTGATTCTGGTGGGGGTGGAGGCATTTCTATTTCTGGAGGGGTAATATTTGTTTCTGGTGGAGGTGGTGGCATTTCTGGTGAACTTTCAACTTGCACATCATCTTCACCCAGAAAATTCATATCTACATCAAGATTTTGACCTTCAGAAATGGGAGAATCAGCCCCATCCCAAAACATATCACCAACAGTTATCACCAGCCGATGTACCAGCCTGTTCACCAGCCTGAACATTCAAATCAATCTGAGCCTCTTGCTCATCAGACTGGACAACCTGTTCTTCCTGTTCAACCTGCTCACCAACCTGTTCAACAAACTGGCCAACAACTTCTACATTCTCAATCTGTTCAACATTTTCAACATTCTCCTCTTCAAAAATGGGAGATCCATCCAAATCCATTACATCACCAGCCTGTCTTGCTGGGTTTACCTGGACTCCACCTCTCATCAGACGCCTACTCGATCTAGGTCGTCTGGAAGACTCAACAATTGGTTGTTGATCTTCTGGAGCCACTTGCCTTAATGGTTGTACCATCTCTACAACCTGAACATCTTGGTCATCACCAGGACTTTCAACAACTTGTACTCTACCTGGTGCCTCTGCTTGTTCCCTTTGAAAAGTTAACATGGCTGGAGGAATATCTACCTCTCCAGTTCTTGATTGAAGGTTGGTCAGGTCCCTCATAAACTCACTCACTGAAAAGTGAGTAGTATCATAATCATACTCATCTCCTAGAGCACTCCTAAACATAAGGGAAAGAAAACGGATATATGGAACATGGGGTTTTCTCCCTTTTGTTTTCAGTCGATCTACCAAGTCATTGAATAAGATCTGAGCAAAATCTACTCTTATTCCTAAACCACAAACAATAGGCAATCTGGAGCTGCATTTGATTTATCTGATCAAGTCCTCCAGAACTGCCTCCCAGACATTCAACCAAATGGGTGAAGAAAAATCTCCACGAATCTGTCAACCTACTCATATAAATCGTGCCTTTTCTCAACAACTGGCCATGGTCATCAAGAATTTCTGTGTGCCCCATCAACCTGCACACTTCCCTGAAATTAATGCCAGAGGGAAGTTCGATGGGCATCTCATTCTGGTCAAGATAGTTCAACTGTAAAATAGACCTGAGTAAACTCACTGAGAAACTTAATGATCTGGTACCACCCCTAAGAGTATAAGAAATTGATGAGGTTTCTTCATTATAGAATGCGGAGTACCAGAATTCACATAAATAGTCATGGTACATTCTCCCTGGATTTAGGGTTAATGCACCATACAGAGGGCATGAGAGAAAGAAAGTATTCAATCTCCCAATGATAGATTGAGCAGGATGAGAACTGGAAAGTTTGGCCATCCAGTTATTCATATTAATTCGAATAGCTTTGGCCTCAAGAGTAATGTGTCTAGGCTTAACAACATTATCAACCGGAGCATATTCGGCAGATAAAAGATTTTTGGGTGCCATTTATGATTGAAAGATGAAGATGAAATTGAATAAATTTAGGGTTTATGATGAAGAAATTAATGAATTTGCAGTTAATATGAGAGTTTTAATGATTGGAAAGAATGAAGGAATGAAGAATTGAATGAAGGAATTTTAAGATTTGGGAGTTATGATCGAAGTAAATGCTATTGAAATTGAAAGTGGGTATATATAGGAGAAACAATGTGGAACTCAAACGTCTTATTTGAAATTATCAAATAACATTTTTGATCGGGTTTTGAGATCCGCATTAATTACATCACATCACACATAAATGCATGACGGTTTACAGCCCACAAAACAGTAACAACTAGTACTTTTTGTTTTCCCAAGGTAAAAAGACCATCATTACGTTGAAAAAGTTTACATGCCACGTAGGATTTATAAGAAAAATATCTTTGAAAAGGTTTGCTTACGTGGCACGCACAATGACCAAGTATTTAAAAAATATTGTGACTCAATTCAGTCCATCTGGAGGTTGACTGGACACTCCAGTATCACTGGTGGATTAGTCTAGTGAAGCATGTACTGATGGTACACTGGAGGGACACTCCAGTAAAGTACCAGTGAAAACCATTTTGAAAGACTGGTAACTTCAAACATGCACTTCAACTAATACAGACAAATGAGAGGGACACATTTACAAGGAGACAAAGTCAACTCAAACACGCACTTCAATCTGTCCAGTTACCAGTGAGAGGGACACATTTACAAAGCACCAGTAATATTTTCTGGACAATAGTCCAGTAAGAAAATTTTGTCCAGTGAGAAAATAAATTAATAAATTCCCTTTGAACTTTAAACATTTTTTAAGAAAAATATATCTTTCAAAGTCTTCCCCCTGGAATGTTGATCCAGAAATAAATTTATGAATCTTTAAATCAAAGATCCTTAGTAGTACACAATGGCGTTCAATACTAAGGTTCCAGATTTAAGGGTTTAACATTCCCAACTCACCAACAAGATATTCAAAAGTTTTGACATCCAGTGGTTTCGTAAAGATGTCAGCGAGTTGTTTGTCAGTGGGGATAAAATGGAGTTCAATGTTTCCTTTCACAATATTATCACGAATGAAGTGATACCTGAGATCAATGTGCTTGGTTTTGGTGTGCATGACTGGATTGTTTGAGATAGCAATGGCACTGGTATTATCACAAAAGATTGGAGTCTTTGAATACTTAATACCATAATCAAGCAACTGGTTCTTCATCCAGAGTATCTGAGCACAACAACTGGCTGCAGATACATATTCAGCTTCAGCAGTGGACAATGAAACTGAAGTTTGCTTTTTACTGGTCCAACTGACAGTTTGCCACCAAGGAAATGACATCCACCAGTAGTGGATTTCCTGTCTATCTTACAACCTGCATGATCTGAATCTGAATAACCCATTAGATCCATGCCTGAGCCTTTGGGATACCAAAGACCTAGACTGGGGACACCTTTAAGGTACTTCAGTATGCGCTTTACAGCAAGCATATGAGATTCCTTTGGATTAGACTGATATCTGGCACATAAACATGTTGAAAACATAATATCTGGTCTACTGGCAGTTAAATAAATCAGTGAACCAACCATGCCTCTATAGACAGTGGTGTTCACTGGTTTTCCATCTGGATCAGAGTCCAGTGTCAGTGGTGCAGAAATTGGAGTGGGTTTAGATGGTGAAGAGTTCATATCATATTTCTTTAAAAGATCTCTAACATATTTTTTCCTGATTAATAAAGATGCCATCTTTGTTTTGTTTAATCTGGAGTCCAAGAAAATGTTAATTCACCCATCAAACTCATTTCATATTCAGTTGACATTATTTTCGAAAATTTCTTGCACATGTTTTCATCAGTAGACCCAAAAATAATATCAACATAAATTTGTACCAGTAACAGATTACCTTTCTCATGAAGAATGAACAAGGTATTGTTAATTGCACCTCGTTTAAAACCATTTTTCAACAAATGTTTAGTCAGAGTATCATACCAGGCACGTGGGGCTTGTCTGAGGCCATACAGCGCTTTGTCCAGACGATATACCCAATGTGGATGCTTTTCATCAACGAAACCTGGAGGTTGTCTGACGTAAACTTCTTCTTCAAGCTTTCCATTCAAGAAAGCACTCTTTACATCCATCTGGTAGACCTTGAACCTGATGATTAGCAGCGAATGCTAAGAAAATTCTGATCGCTTCAAGTCTAGCCACTGGAGCAAATGATTCATCAAAGTCGACATCTGACTGGCAGTAGCCTTGTGTCACACCCCGTTGTAGCGGAAATACAGGGTTAACAAGTAATTGCGTACTAATCAGAAGGTAAATAGAGATTACATCCATTAATCCAAATACGAGTTTATTACAAGTATAATCGTTCGGAAGTGGACCCCAATACACGGATACAAACTATCCTCAATTGGAAATGGGCCCACTAATTACAAAAATAACATATGGACAGCTAAGTACAATTAGGACTAAATAAAGCTATAGTCCTCAGAGGTCTGACGCTAATTGTACGTCCAATGTTCAAAAGATGGCTTCAAAATGCCATATACGCTTCCAAATACTTACTGTTGGTTCCCTGAAAAGCATGAAATTTGAGAGGATCAACTATCGAAATAGTTGGTGAGTTTACAGTATGTTTGACCAAATGTTTATTCGTCATTGATACAACACAATGACCTATATTTATAAAAGACCAGGCAGTTAGAATACAACATCTAACAATACTTTTATTTCAAGATAGTCAGAATACCACATCTGACAGCATATGACAGTCAGAATACAACATCCGACAGTATCAGTCAATATGCCTCGCACAGGTTTCCGTTCTACATGGGTGCGGACCTTAACCAAGACAGTCAGAATACAACATCCGACAATTTAACCAAGACAGTCAGAATACAACATCCGACAATTTAACCAAGACAGTCAGAATACAACATCCGACAATTTAACCAAGACAGTCAGAATACAACATCCGACAATTTAACCAAGACAGTCAGAATACAACATCCGACAATTTAACCAAGACAGTCAGAATACAACATCCGACAATTTAACCAATAGGGGGAAACATTTTAGTTTGTCAAACACAAAGAAACATCTTAGTCAGCCATCACACGGCAATTCAACGTCATTTTATCCAACATTTAATAAATGACACGTATACACTTTTTCGACAGCCGTCAACATGGCAAAATTTAAGTCAAATGATCTAAGTATCCAAGTCACATGGCATACTCACAAAACAATCATTTATTTAACAAATAGTGTATACAACAGTGCATGCTTTCAGGCCCAAAGTAAAAGGAAAAGGGCGCCATAAACTCACCTTAGCGATCTAAATGCTAAAAGGTATAATGTAGCTCGAGAAGATCCACAGTCAATTCTCTGGTTATCCAAAACCTATGATATCATTACCAAAATGAGGATCAAATCCCTTGACGACGGGTATCCTACGTACAACTACTTAGCTATAGACCCTAGAATGCCATAACCGAGAATGTGTTTCAAACTTTCATTTTACAAATCAAAAGTAAATAACATAATCGGACCTTCGGATTAAAAGTTATTAAAGTTTTAAAAATTGATGCGCAAAAATCTTTACAGTGGGTTTCCACTGCGCCGCAGTGAGCCAGAACCTTGCTCACTGCGCCGCAGTGGGCTAAGTCGAACCAGGGACCAGTATAATAGCACTGCGCCGCAGTGAGCCATTGCCAAGCTCACTGCGCCGCAGTGAGCTAACTAAACACAAAACCAGCCCTAGCCACTGCGCCGCAGTGGGACTAAGCCCATGCCACTGCGCCGCAGTGGCCTCACTCTGCAGCCAGCACCAGCAGGTGCAAATATGCAGAAAAAGCCCAAATCGTTTTCGACACAATTTCTTTCATTATAACAAGTTTCCACAAGTGCAATAGACCTGGAAACATTACATTTCGCCAACCATTTCGCCATTTCAATCATTTAGACCTCAAAACCTAATTCTAAGTCAAAAACCTAATTAGGTTAACCAAACCAAAAACTCATTTCGTTTCCATGGCTATCTAATTCATTTAGAAATACTGAAATTAAACTTGAAATGGAAATTAAATCAAATTAAAAGTTTGAGAAATGGTTTACTTACCAAAATTGATGTTCTTGAGGTAAAGAATGAAGATGGTGATGATAATGATAAACCCTTGAAACTAATAGGTGATTACTTCTTTTGCCCAACAAAATCAGATTCTTGATGATGATATGATAGATAATTGAGAGGATTTGAAAGTATTTTGGTGAATTTGCGTGTGTTCTGTGTGTGTGTGTGTGTTTTGTGCAGAAATAATAAAAAGAGGGTGATGGGGGTGATGGGTGTTTCCCTCCCAGCCTTTCAAACAGAATTAAGCCCATGTGGCTTCTTTTTGATATTTTTAATACCCTTAATTTGGTAAAATGCTTACGATTAATTACCGTTTGACCTAAAAGTCAAAATATAAGGTAAAGGTATTTTCCCCCGTCTTATTTTAGTTAAGACAAGAAATTAAAATTAAATAAACTAAACTTTTAGAAATGTTTAGTTCAGACAGTCTATTTACTGTGTTCAATTTTTAACATTTAAATCTTAATTTAACGTTATTTTAAGACTCGGCATTCGTCTAAATAGCTAATAGTCTACGTCATAAGGATACGTCTAATTGAACTATATCAAATGTTCAATTAACTAATAATTTCTACGTCATAATCTCTAAATTAGACGAAATTATAATAATGATCGAGATTAGGACTAACCCGTTGTTAATAAATTACGAGTTGTCACAGCATCCCCGACTTCTAAGGATTTCGTCCCGAAATCAAGTCTTGCTTAGTAAAAAGATGAGGATAATTATCCCTCATATAGTCCTCACGTTCCCAAGTCAAGTCTGGTCCGTGTTTTGAGTTCCATCGAACTTTGACCAACTTGATACGACTTCGCCTAAGCTGTTTGAGCTGTTGGTCTAAAATTTCAACAGGCTCCTCTACAAATTGGAGAGAGTCATTCACTTGCAACTCTTTCACAGGTACAACCAACGTTTCATCAGTTAAACATTTCTTCAGATTCGATATATGAAATGTGGGATGAACATGTTCAAGCTCCTGGGGTAAATCGAGCTTATAAGCCACGGAACCAATCCTTCGAACAATTTCGAATGGTCCGATATAACGAGGACTAAGTTTTCCTCTCACGCCAAAGCGTGCAGTGCCCTTCCAAGGTGACACTTTCAACATAACTTTATCACCCACTTGAAACTCAAGGGGTTTCCTTCTACGATCTGCATAGCTTTTCTGGCGATCTTGAGCCGCCTTCAGCCGTGCCCTAATTTCAACAATCTGGTCAGTAGTCTTCTGAACCAGCCCATACTTGTACAAACGACGCTCACCAGCATCTAGCCAACAAACAGGCGATCTACATTTTCGTCCGTACAAAGCCTCAAAAGGCGCACATTTAATGCTTGTGTGATAGCTGTTATTATATGAAAACTCAGCTAACGGCAAAAAGGTATCCCAACTACCTTTGAAATCGATAACACATGCCCGAAGCATGTCTTCTAACGTCTGAATGGTACGTTCACTTTGCCCGTCCGTCTGTGGATGGTAAGCCGTACTCAATTTCAACTGAGTGCCTAAGGCGTCTTGAAAATATCTCCATGATTGTGAAGTAAAACGACCATCACGATCCGAGATAATAGACACAGGAACGCCATGAAGTGACACGATCTTCTCAATATATAATTGAGACAATTTCTTTATTTTCCAATTCTCCTGTATGGGAATGAAGTGTGCAGACTTCGTCAATCGGTCAACAATGACCCAAATAGTATCGTAACCCTTCAAGGTTTGAGGCAACTTTGTAATGAAGTCCATAGTAATCTGTTCCCATTTCCAGTCAGGAATTTGGGGTTGCTGGAGCAGTCCAGAAGGCTTTTGGTGCTCTGCCTTAACCATTGAACAATTTAAACACTTTGAAACATACGTGGCGATATCTCTTTTCATATCAGGCCACCAATAAAAATCCTTTAACCCATGGTACATTTTGTCAGCACCAGGATGGATTGAATACTTAGATCGATGACTTTCGCCC
>CM067174.1:113404374-113432886 GCA_034093135.1 Erigeron breviscapus | reverse complement strand
TCCTCGGAATTTCTATTCTAATGGCACTTAAAGTTGTGAAATGTTCCTTTTAGCGATTGAGAGAAGATTATACAAGTTCACCAAGAATATTGCAGGTTTGCAAAGTGTGAAGTATTTAACTTGTGAGTTCGAATACTTGATATTCTTGGTTGTGCAATGACTTATATTTATAGGCAAAGTTAACATTGGGATGTTAACTTTAGCCGTACAAATGTGGTTGAGAGCATTTAAGGAATAGCATTTAATTCCTTAAAAGGCAGTGTAAAGTCGTAGGATAAAGTGACTTTACTCAACCACCTTTATGTACCTTTTAGTACTTAAATAATAAGATAAGGCTTATTATCCGGGTACAAGTACATAAAGTATACAAGTCAATTCCTCGTAATCAGTGTAAAGCTTTGTAAGGGCTTTCCACTGATGGTCTCCAGTTTGTACTGACTAGAATGCCAACTGGGCTCGCTGCCATTGCCATTCTCTATCTTCCATTTGTTGTCTTCGACTTCAACTGGAATGCTTCTTCAACTTGGTCAGTTCTCAACTGGAGGAAGTCTTCAGTTGCGTTAACTGTACGGTGCAACTGGACTTCAATATATTTCTCGACAAATCATCTTGGTCACCAGTTTACTGGTCACCAGATGCAACTGGTGACTGGTCAGTGTGAACTGGTGACTGGCCAGTCCAGGTGAACTGGTCCTAACAGCATTTATATTAAAGTAATACTAGTCCAATCTAGTGCTTATTAGACTTGTTGTATTTTGCACTTTCCTGGTTAACCATCGAACTTAAGGGACTCACATAACATATAAATCTAGAGATAATGAAAAGAGAAGAAGAATTAAAACCTGGTGATTATAAATCACAAGGTTGGATTCCTGGATGTCTAGTGGAGTTAAATCTGCTTTGGAGTGCTCCGGGAACCCTACTCTTCGATCTCTAGCCGTCACTTTCGACCTATGTGCTCTGGATATGTTTTTAGGGTTTATAATGGGGTATTTATAGGCAAAATACGAAAATACTAATTCTGCCGACCTAGCCCCAGCGGCGCTGGCAGTGTGCCCAGCGACGCTGGGTGTGTTCCTGAAGGCTCCAGCGCTGGACTGTTTTCTGTACGAGCCAGCGGCGCTGGGTGTGTCCCAGCGGCGCTGGCAGCTCCGCTTCGCTCGCGATTTTCTTGTTTCAGCTCCAATTCTTCCTAAGTTAATTTCCCGAACTTCATCCTTAATCTCCTTAGCTCATTTCTACTCTCTCGATCAGTAATCTCTCACATTAATCCTGTTCACAAACCTATTGCCATTAAGTACCATAAAGTTCATATAAATCATTCACTTATACCTCAAATACGCGTCAAACGCATGGGGAAAAAGTCACAAATAAATCACTCATCAGGGTGTTACATTTATTCAAATGCTATATATTTTGTTTTTTAATCTATTTGTTTTTTCGTTTTTTTTGTTGTATTATATATTCGTTTTAATTTTTTAAACATTTGGTTTTATACCGTTTTCACATGTAACATTCGTTTTTTTATTAACTTTTCCATTTTGTTTTCGTATTCCATTTTTATTTTTTGGTTTTAGTATATTCTTTTTTTTTTAACATTCGGTTATCCTCGGCCAACGGCCGGGTATAACACTAGTTTTTTTAACTCTTCTTTCAAACACAGTTTATACACCATTGGGCAGTTTTGAAATTATCAAAACGAAAAAAAGTGGGAAAAAAATGGGAAAGTCGAAAAGTGAACAAAAAAAACTAACGAACGTTGACGGCGTTAATGGAGAAAAACTAATGTCATTATCGCGGAGACGAAAAGCGAAAAAAGTGCCAAGTTTAGAGGGTTTTGTTTTGCTATTTTTCACTTTAAAGTGAAAAATGTGTCAAGTTCAGGGACGAAAAATATAATTTTACTCTAAATTATTATCTATAACATACTATATATATATATATATATCATATATATATATATAGGGTAGAGATCCAGAGATAATGTAGCCTAAGAAGATAAAGGAAGGAAGGTTCATTTTTGTTTCTTTTTAATTTAATATATATATTTTTCTAACATAAACCAATTTCCAAAAAAAAAAATCAATTCAAATGAGAAGGTTACTTAAGAAGAGAAAGAAGAAGGTTGTTTTATTTTTTTCTTTTTATTTTTATTTTTTTTTTTATTTTTTTTAAAAACCATTCCAAAAAAAAAAAATAAAAAATAAAAAAATTAAATAATTAATAATTCCCTATACATGTGTAGGTTTTTATATCTTACACATGTCTACATGTATAAATATCTATACATGTGTAAGCTGTATTTTTTTATTTATTAGTTTTTTTTAGTTTTTTTTGAATTGGTATATCTTTAAAATTAAAAAAATATCAAAAATTAAAAAAAAAAAAACTAAAAAAATTAAAATCAATCTTCTCTCACTTCTTCCAGGATCCCTACCATATATATATATAATATATATACATATATAAATATATATATATATCTCAACCCATATATATATATATAGGGTAGAGATCCAGAGATAATGTAGCCTAAGAAGATAAAGGAAGGAAGGTTCATTTTTGTTTCTTTTTAATTTAATATATATATTTTTCTAACATAAACCAATTTCCAAAAAAAAAAATCAATTCAAATGAGAAGGTTACTTAAGAAGAGAAAGAAGAAGGTTGATTTTTAATTTTTTTCTTCTTTTTTTATTTTTTTTTTATATTTTTTTTAATAAACCATTCCAAAAAAAAAATTAAAATTAAAAAATAAAAAAATAAAATAATTCCCTACACATGTGTAGGTTTTTATATCTTACACATGTCTACATGTTAAATATCTATACATGTGTAAGCTGTATTTTTTTATTTATTAGTTTTTTTTAGTTTTTTTTTGAATGGAAACCCATTCCAAAAAAAAAAAATTAAAAAATAAAAAAATAATAATAATTCCCTATACATGTGTAGGTTTTTATATCTTACACATGTCTACATGTATAAATATCTATACATGTGTAAGCTGTATTTTTTTATTTATTAGTTTTTTTTAGCTTTTTTTTTTGAATTGGTATTCTTATTAAAAAAATATAAAAATAAAAAAAAAAAAATAAAAAAAATTAAAATCAATCTTCTCTCACTTCTTCCAGGATCCCTACCATATATATATATATATATACACACACATATATATATATATATCAAGTATTAACGTAAAACAAATAAAAAAAATGTATATTACTAGTATGTACTGTTTTGGTCAAAAATCACCTAATAATCTACGTTGAAGACTTAGATCAATTATGTAACCAAGCTTTCGTTCGTGAGGTTAAGGGCTTGTAAATTATGTTGAGTTTCAAAAATGCGTTTAATAAAAGAGTTTTGACAAAAGATTATGTCGAATAAACAATAAACAAGGTCAAGATATTTGCAAACTATGATTAGAGGACAGAATATAAAACAGATTATATCGTAATAAGCAAGATAAAAGTAAAGATCAAATAAGTAATGCGATAAAGTAAAGAGTAAAGAACAAGAACACCGATATTTGTTGACGAGGAAAGGCCATTAATCCTTAGAGGATCGCCGACATAAAAACCCCGGGAGGAAACAATCGTCCCTGCCTTTGTTCTCTTATTAATTATTGTTAAAATGATTACAAGATGGAATTCGGTTGATCGATATATCTAAGTGTGAGAATAAAGATGAGAGTAATGAGAGTAGTGTGTGAATACAAGTGAGCAGTATGTGAGCAAGAGATATTGTATGCCTATGACCGATCAGCCTCATTCTATATATAGACCTAAGATATAACTAACTATGCGATATTGTAGGGATCTCCCTAGTCTTCAGTACTTGAACGTTGTTGAAGATCTTGCCTGGTCAAGTGACCGTTGAAGCATTTTTCCTCATGCTGAAATCAACTTGAAGTCTGATTATCTTGGTGGACTAAGTCTTCTTAGCGTGTTGATCAGTTTAATCATGTGCGTCTTTCCTTTTTGCACCGTTAGAGATATCCTTCAATACTTCATATCTAATATTTTGGAATCTAGACACTTATCACATGTGGATATAACAATAATATTTGAAACATAACGTTAGCATAATATTAATAAGTATTCAGAATATTCAACTATGTCAAGATCCTGGGATGTCAATATCTTAGACCTTCAGGATATTGGTACTTGAAATTCCACCCATAACATGTATCCATGCGATTAAACAACAACAATTTATAACGCGCGTGATGCATTGACATCAATAATTTACAATTTGATAATCGTCTTCGGTTAGCTAATTTTTTTTCTGGAATTAAATGTTCAAAGTACAATAATTATTACTTCTTTGTCTTGGCTGTTGTGTTGAACCTGCACAAACTGAAACTGAAATCATTTAACAGAAAAGCAAATGTTAAAAATATTAACATGTTATACCATCTTTAATCCACTACATTAAAACTCAAATGGCAAAAATAATGATTCAATTTTCATGAAAGTATAGACAAGTAAAAGCCCAATGGCAAAAGAAGCATCAATATTTTGGTACTACAAACATCAGATTGAGTATTAGGGATGAGCATAGATCGTTTTTGTCCAAACCCAAAATCCGAATCAATCCATTTAATTAAATACTCGTATAAACTTATTCGGAACATATCTATCATGTTGCCAATGATTTTTCATAGCTTGTAAATCAATCATTGTGTAGGGTAATGTCTAATATTATAAATACGGGGATAATAATCAGTACTGTACTGCTCTCACATCAAACTTTTTCATTTATCACATGATTAAATAAGGCACAGGGTATCCCCACCAGGAACAGGGCAACCCCACCAGGGTATTAGCGGCGACGTCGCCGCTAATGGTGGGGCCCCGACAAACTTTGGAACCATGACTGACTACGCTTGTTCCCGAGGTGCCACGTGGCACCTATTAGCGGCGACGTCGCCTAATAAGTGATACGTGGCACCTCGGGAACAAGCGTAGAACCATGACTGCCGAGGTGCCACGCGGTGCCACGTGGCTCGTATTAGCGGCGACGTCGCCGCTAATACGAGCCACGTGGCACCACGTGGCACCTCGGCGAATTTTGGAGGTTTACCACGATCCTAAAATTTGGTATATATATTCTCTATTGTTCCCATTGTTTTGCATATACTACTCTTCGGTTTTAAACTACAGGCTACCCTTCTTTTGCACTTTGGATTTCAAACTGCATATATTTTTCTTTCACACTATTGTTTTCAAAGCTGCTCGCACAGGTATATTTCGGACGATACATATATAAATATATTATGAATATAGATATATATATAGTATGGATATCATCAATAGTTAATGAACTAGATGTTTACTTGAATTGTTTAAGATGGATAGTTTTGAGGATATTTGGGCAGACCCAGAAAACGTACGTATTGAAGTGCCCGATGATGAGTTTGAGTCACCTGATGCAGACGGTCAATTTGACTGCGAACCTAGAGACTTAGAAACCGAGGAGGTGTTCGCTTCCGTCGAAGAATTGACGGAGTGGGTCAAAAGAACAGCACTGGAGTTGGGTTATGTTTTAGTCACACGGCGGTCGAACAAAAATTCGATAAAGGTGGTCAATAAGGTGACACTAATATGTCACCACGGTGGACCACGCGATAAAAGGTTAACTAGGCCACCCAAACGGTCCAACAAGATAGGGTGTCCCTTTACTTTGGAAGGTCGCCCCGGGTATGATGGTGGTTGGAGGGTAACTGTCAAGGACTGGAAACACAATCATGATCCAGCTACCGATCTGCAGGGGAATGCATACGCGAGACGGATGACGGAAGAAGAAAAGCAATATGTGGGAAACCTATCGGATCGCGGTATGTTCCCACGCCAGATCCTGGTTAACCTGAAAAATGAATTTCTAGGAAACCTGACTCGAAGAGGAGACATTACCAACTTTCTGAAATCGAGACGGAGGGCGGGCCATGCAGGACATACTCCAATGCAGGTACAAACATCATATTAGTGATTACGTACTCCGTTGTTGGAAGTGACTTATTTACTATATCTTGTTCACCTGTCGCAGGTTATGTTCTCACTGATGCAAGAGAAAAACTACTTTTACCAGTTTACTACAAATAGTAAAAATGGACGGTTGGAGAATCTCTTTTTCATGCATCCAACATCAATGACCCTATGGCGCGCATTTCCCTGGGTTATTGAAATAGACTCCACGTACAAAACCAACGTGTACAACATGCCGCTTGTTGAGATTGTCGGCGTCACTTCAAAGGGCCGGACCTTCAGTTTAGCATATGGGAGGAGCTTACATAAATACAAATTTAAGTGTTGTCCGAGAACTTACATAAATGGGAGGAGCTCTTGCCTGCACCGTCCCATCGTGTAATGTGTGGGCCCGCAAAAAGAACTCAGGCGGGGGCTCACGTTGCCCCTGATTACTACGCTGTATATACGTTAATCAAAGTTATATATATGTATGTGTATCTCTCTCTCTCTATATATATACATATGTGGATATAAAACGTAAAAATAATAACTTACAGCGTATTCATATTCACGCTGAGCGTATGACTGGCGACCGTGAGTACTGACAAGATTATCTTGTCCATGCCTGTTATTCGCGTTTCTTTGGGCAACAAGCATCCGGTGCTCCCTGGTCCAGTAATGCAGTAGATCCCTCCAGACATCTTGAGGCATTCCATGCGGCGGAACACCTTCGAATTGGCCGAGTCTATCTAACCCACCCCTGTCGCTAAACCATTTCCCCTTGAATTTTGATTTTTTATCCCTGTAGTTCTTTAGGGCATCTTGACGAATCATGTTTTCAATGGCGACCCGTAAGGGGTGACCGGCTTCGTTATTTAGATACGGGTCCAAGTAGAACCGTCTCTGCAATTTTGTAGTAATAGTCAGTATCTACCCTAATTTTGTAATGACGTATTTAAATTGTTAAAATAAAATGTTTTAAACCTGGAGCCAGGGAATAAGTCCATCCCTGATGTGTGGGGGCACCTGATCCCACGAGTCGTAAGTATGCGGGACGGTAGCGACATATGTCCCCAAATAGCTCTTGTACCATTTGGAGGTGTCACCGATAGTCTGCCACCTGCTTTCAGCGGTATCAAGTCTAAGAGTTATACGTCGTCCAGACTTCTGAAACTCCCGCTCCAGTTCCTTGTTAGCAGCGGCAGCTCTCCCTGAGCTATTCCCTGCAAAGCAAAATTAAAGAATAAATATATATACATGTAAAATATATATATATATATATACATATATTTTTTACATACATCTATATACTTACCCCCGCTACGCTTGCAGCCCCATTGGGGATTCCACCCCCAATTTGGAGGGTCATTGCCACCATCTCCGCCATGAACAGCAGCCATTTTAACCTACATAAGTTATATACAAGTTATAAATCAATAAAAACAATTATCAAGGTTAAAAAAGGCGTAAATGAAATATATGAATATTTTTGACACAAATCTTTTTTCCAACTTATTATACCTAAAATGAGCACATTTTTCTAACAATAATACTTGCAATCATATTAACCTAATAACAACTAGATTAACAATTACAATCATACTAACAAGTGTTTTCTAACATAATACTAACAATCATATTAACAATAAACATAAAATTTGTAACAATCATATAATTTCTAACTATCATAACATTACATTTTTAACACTAATTACAATCATAATAACTTTTCACATAATATATTAACAATCATATTATCAATAATGATAAACTACCAATAATTCTTAAAAATCATATAATTTCTAACAATCATATCATTTTTAACTATAATATCATAACCTTTCTACCACTAATTTCTAACAATCATATTAACAAAATGGTTTTTCTAACATAATATTAACAATCATATTAAGAATAATCATAAACTACCAATAATTCATAACAATCATATCCTACAAATTTCTTTAAATCAAACTAACAAACGTAAAATTTCTAAATATAACATTTTTATAACTAATAATAACATATATTAAAATTAATAACATTGTTATTAAATTAATAACAACAATACATATATTTATAACTAATAATAACAACAATACATATATTAAATTAATAACATATTTTTATAACTAATAATAACATATATTAAAATTAATATCCTACAAATTTCTTTAAATCAAACTAACAAACGTAAAATTTCTAAATATAACATTTTTATAACTAATAATAACATATATTAAAATTAATAACAACAATACAGAAATAACTGAGTCAGAGTAAACACACAAAGAAAACGTCGGAAAAGTGGGTCGCCGGAAATGTCGCCGCTAATGCTAGTCGCCGCTAATACTTCGTCTGAAAATTGGTCCGGCCGGATTTTCGCCTGAAAAGTCGCCGGAAAATTAACCGGGCCGGATTTTCGTCACCAGCAAAAGGGTGGGTGGCCGGATTGTTGATATAGAGGGTGAGGGGATTGAGGGCCGGAATATGGACTCACAATGGTGGATGGCCGGAAATTTTTTAATTTTTAAGGGAGGTGTGTTTTTTTTTTTGTGGGGAAGAAGATGGGTCGTCTGGCTTGCAGGCGCGTTTAAAAGGAATTTTTGGTACACTATTAGCGGCGACGTCGCCGCTAATAGTGTGGAGTCCATAGCTAAAAACAGGCTTTGTAGTCTTCAATGTGTCAGTTGGGCCCGCACTATTAGCGGCGACGTCGCCGCTAATAGTGCTGGTGGGGCTACCCGTTTTGCCCCGGTGGTGTTACGCGCCCCGTTAACGTCGCCGCTAATAGTGCTGGTGGGGCTACCCGTTTTGCCCCGGTGGTGTTACGCGCCCCGTTAAATAAATAATACACTGATTTTAAGACTAGCGGTTCCGAAAATTGGAACTGCCCGAAAATTGAATTGTAACTTGATGTTTAATATGTGGGGTCGATGATATATGGTGACTAACAACGCTATTAATGGTAGTAATAATTTCTTCAATGACTTGTTTAATATTGACTTTTTGTCGAGCATCTTTAATACCTTGACACTTTTGTTGGGATGCTTTTTAGCGATAACTACTTTTTTTTTTTGAATAGCTGACTTTCACCACGGGGAGCGAGACTACAGTGTCTTAACTGTGCCTGCCGTTCCTCGACATCCCACACTATCACCATTTAGGAGGAAAACCTCCCACTAACCCGCCCAAAGGCACGACGGTTAATGAGAGTAAACCTTGCCTTCTTCATGCCTCGAACCTGGGTCTCCCCAAGTTGAGGCCTTCACTGAAAGACTTCCATGCCACTGAGGTTTCACCCCAATGACAGCGATAACTACTTAACTAGTAATATTATCCGCACAATGTGATGAGGTTTGTGTTGATGAACAAAAAAGATATTTCATTACTTGAATCCAAGTTTAATGTTGGAACATTCTTTTGCCAAATACTATATACTAGACATGTATGTTGTTAGCGTATCCACAATGCATCACCGATCAAAATGTTGTTAAAGTTAGATTCTAAAGCAAAAAAGTTATGTCTTGCATTCAGCTGTCATCGAAAAGCTTTGTCATTTGCTTACAAGATCTTATGGTTTTGGTTTCTTGTTTGGTTTTTCTTTACCCATCTCTCATTCAAAAAACATAGCAGAAAATAAAATAGATACAAACCTAATAATTAAGATAAACGCAAAAGGTGGTTATCTTTTCAAGAAGAAAAAAAAAAAACAAATCCCCGAATTTGTTTGTATATACGATTTCAAGATCGTTTCAAACTATCTAAATCTTTTAAATCTTCAAAAACTAAAAGAATTTAGTAATCGAAAGCCATGGAGGATATATCATGAACAAAGATAAAGATGGTACTATGAAGTAATTACCTTGGAAGTTGATTAGATGTTACTAGTTATTAAACCCGCACGTTGCTGCGGGATATACTATTTACACTACAAAATTTTGGATATAAACAATATATAATAGTTTTAGTGTAATATAAATACATTTATGTCGACAACTTGAAATTAAATTTAAAAAGTATACAACAAAACATGTAACAGTAGTAAAAATAACGTATAAAAATAATAACATTAATAGATATATAAAAACATGTAACAAAAAACTATATTTATGCAAATAAAGAGATGACATTTTGACGACGGTGATATAATATAATGTTTTGTTTAAATGTTAAATGAATTTAAGACGTAACGATGATAAAAATTATTATATATTAAAACGTTATACAAAGAAACAAAAAAAGATATAATCAAAATCAAATTTTTTTAGCGATAAAATTGTAAAGTATCAAAGTTGTTTAATAGAAACATTAGAACCCAAAAGTTTGGTGTCAAAAAAATGAAAACGAAAACTTTGATGAAAAACAAAAGTTAAAAGATAGCAAGTTTAACGGATAAAAAATCGAAAAAAAGTCAAAAGTAAAACATATAAAGTATAGGGGGTAAAAGTGACAAAACCATAAGTTAAAAAGGTTGTATATCATGCATATAGTCTTGTACATAGCCAAAAGTAAAACATATAAAGTACAGGGGGTAAAAGTGACAAAAACCAAAATGTATATAGTCTTGTACATAGCCAAAAGTAAAACATATAAAGTATAGGGGGTAAAAGTGACAAAACCATAAGTTAAAAAGGGTTGTATATCATGCATAAAGTCTTGTACATAGCCAAAAGTAAAACATATAAAGTACAGGGGGTAAAAGTGACAAAAACCAAAATGTATATAGTCTTGTACATAGCCAAAAGTAAAACATATAAAGTATAGGGGGTAAAAGTGACAAAACCATAAGTTAAAAAGGGTTGTATATCATGCATAAAGTCTTGTACATAGCATATTGGTTTTTAGTATATATACTAGAATAATACCTCGCGCTTCACCGCGAGTTTGCTTTGTTTAGTTTTATTAATAACAAAGTATATGACATTTATGTATAATACATATTAATAGACATAAGTAACGAACAATATATATATCTTGTATTGGTTATATTTCTAAAGATTTTAGCACGGGTAAAATACTATTTTACCTTTCCACTTAAAAACTATTTACATTTACTAATTTAGTTTTTAAATGTAACATCCTTGAATTTAGACCCGTTGACTTTTTTGTGTAATTTGACTAACAAACTTGTTGAATAAAATAATTGGGCCATTTTGTGATTATATGACTATGTGGTATGTTAGTCGGGTCGTTAGTATGTTAAATTGACGTTTAATTGCGTAAATGATTGTGTTTTGGCTTGAGAAGGGAAACGGGTCGGCCCGTGGGTCACCCACGACCCATCAGCCTTGACCCATTTTTCCCCCTTATCCTTTACTTCACCATTCATTCATTCATTATCTATCTATCTATATTCTTTTCCTCTCAAGTAAAAGCAAGCCAAATCTTGTCATTTCTCCATCTTCTTCTTGCATTAATTGAGTGTTAGAACTCACATAACATTAGAATCATAGCCATCTTCCTCTCTTTCCCGTCATATTGAAGAATCAAAGGTCAAGTGCTAGTATTTTACCCATTTAGGTCAAATTTGGGTTTGAGCTCAAGGAGGAGTTTTGGTAAGTCAAATTCATCCCATTTACTTCTATTTATGCTTGTTCATATATTTCTAGTCGATTTGATGTGATTCCAAGACTTGAAAATGGTAAAATGGAATTTAGGGTTTAATTTAGGGTTTGAATGATTTGGGAGTGAATGTGATGTTTTGGTCGAATTTGTGGGTTGGGTTATGTGTATTTATGGTTAATGATGTTTGGTTATACTTCAAAATGGGTTACAAGTCTTTACAAATCGTTTTGGAATGGTTTGGGTCGATTTTGGGGTTTTTGGGTTCGTTTTTCTGCACAAACTGCTGCTGGAGGTGTTGCTGCCCAGAAGGGGGCGTAACCTACGACTCTTTGGGGCGTAGGTTACGCTGGTACAATTTTGTGTGGGCGTAAGTTACGGCCCTTTGGGGCGTAGCTTACGCCGATCCCTCCATCTTACGCCTCGACCTCCTGTTTACGCCAACTTTTACGCCCACCTTACGCCAAAAATGAACTTTCTAGAGGGCCGTAGCTTACGCCCCTTTGGGCCGTAAGCTACGCCCGTTGTATTTTTGCCCACCGTACCTTACGCCCCTGAAGGCCGTAAGTTACGGCCTTTGTTTTCTGGAATTTCCCTTGTTTGACCTAGTTTGACCTTCTGGACCTTTTTACGCGCCGAGTCTTAATCTAATTCACTTCTTATCTTATATAACGTTGATTAAGAGTCTTAGAAGTCATTTAACGTCGAGAAAACACTTTGGAAACCTAATTAGGGTTTTGCCGAGAAATTGTTAAGTTATGTATACGTGTTCATGTATGTTAATGTGTATGTATATGATCGATATTTAGGTGTTGGACGCGAGGAGAACATTGTACGACAATAACTTGACTTTATATCAATCTTAGCTTTCATAGCCAATCGAGGTGAGTTTCGTACCTCCCTACTCGCTTGAGATTCGGGCTGAAAAGTGTAAAACCGGCGTGTTTACTTACATTGTTGATCGATTATTGATTGGGGTGATTGTTGGTTTAATGTGATGGTTCATTTCGTTTGATTGACTTGGTTTACGTTTTGTTAAGTATTTCATTTATATTAGGATAGACTTACATACGTGGAAGTCGGTTATCCCTTCATTAAGTCTTTAGATGTGGTGGGAAGGCTGCAGATGACCCTATATATAAGCATCTGGGATTCGAAGAATGGATAACCCTCCTAAGTGTATGTACGTATAGATGGTTTATCTTGTGAGTATTGGTTTATCTTGTGAGTATTGGTTTATCTAGTGAGTATTGGCTTATGATTGACGAATATTGATTATTGGTTCATGTTCATCGTATACCTTGTTGTTGGTTCACGTTCATCGTATATTGTGATTGATGGTTCATGATTGACGCATTTACTATTCATTGTAAGCATGCATACGTACGTTCATATCCCTCGGTTGAGGACTCAAACATCCTAGTGTATAGATGTATACACTTATCCATGAGATGTTGGTGACATGACTCCGAGTATATAGACATATATATCTCGATGTTTTTGAGATACAGCCTGGTTCATGGTGATGACAGGCGGGTATCGTTGCATAGGTGACTTGAGTCACGCATAAGATAGGCATGTTGACTTATCTATGCATTTAGTACTTGCATTGATACTTATATATCATAGTGCATTCATTTTACACTCTTATCGTACTTGTGTAACCGTGTGGTTGGACGTTGTTGTGATACTTAGAGGCTCACTGTAAGTCATGTCTAGCCTCTACTTGTACATTATGATTATTGTTTATGGTTCCTTGTGGACCATTACTACGAACTCACCAACCTTGTGTTGACTATGCTTAGTACACTTTTCAGGTAATCAGGTTATCCAGGACGTGGAGTTGATTGTTTGCTTCTGTAAACCCGGCTTTGGACTTTATGATCAAGGATTCATTGGTCTTCTTTTGCATTATACTTAGGATTAATTGCCATCTTCTTAATGCTCCTTGTAAACTTTGATGGTTATTGCTCCTTTTGTATTTTGGTACTTGTTTCGTATTTGAAATGGATTCACTGAATCTTTAAATGCATTTAGTTCTTGTTCTATTGTAATTCCACCATGTGCTATATGATTTCCGTGATATTTCGAGCCTCGGCTTGGGTTGTTACAGAATGGTGGCCCATGCGTGGTCGTAGAGAATTAGGCGGTTTGACCTAGACTACGGCTTAAGTTAAAACTCTTCATATAGCATGCATGGTTAGGAAATTCGTGTGCAATGTGAATTATGTGAATCCCCGTGTGAGTTCGTAGTTAAGACCATTTGTGTGATAGCTTAAATTCAAAGTGATGAATGTGGATTGTGGGAAATATGGTTTGATGGAACTAATTTGATGATTTAGGGCAAAATGAAGGGATGCCATTAACTTAGTATAATATTGTGGCAACCCTAAAAGAACCCGATCAACTCTTTTATGGTTACCCAACATTATAGCAAGTTCATGACATCGTGGATTGCGCACGTGTGGCTTAAAGTATAATAAGGAACCGATATGCTTAATGGAAGTTGATTAGGTGGAGGGTTAGCCATTGGTACACCCTGTATACATACCCGGTCAATAACTAAAGAGCATATCGAATTCGGATTATACTTTGAATCATTCGTGTTAGTTAATTGATTGCATGATGTTTTGAGCATGATTACTTGAATAAATAATGAACGATTGTAATGAAATTGACATGATGACATGCTAAGTAACAATCCCTTAGGATTCTAGCACTCTTGCCTTAGCTTAATGATGAAATGAGTATGTGGTATCGGTGTGAGAGCATTGACTACTTGTGTGACTAACATGTGAGCATTTGAGACTAACTCTCGGGTCAACGTGTCACTTGTTTTATAGAAATGGTGAGACCGAGGAGAACCGGAACGAACTATAGGGCTGAAGAGGAAGAACCTCAACCGGAAGCTCAACCGGAGGTACAAGGAGGTAGGGGCCGTGGTAGGGGCCGTGGTAGGGGCCGTGGTAGAGGTCGTGGTAGGGGCCAAGGAAGGGGTCGTGGTGAAGTTCCTAAGCCAAATATGGCTGAGGTGATCGCTCAAACGATCGCCAATATCATGCCAACCATTATTGCTCAAGTCACGGCAAATCTTGGGCAAAACAATGGGCCTCAAAACAATGAAGCCCCAGAGAATATGAATAATGAAAATGCCCAACCTCAGGCCGTGGAAAATGAAGAAGAGGGACCAGTGGGAGTTGGTAACGGTATGCCCATGTATAATCAACATGGAGGATACCGTCAAGGGTGTATATTTAAAGACTATAAAAGTTGTGGGGCACCGGAGTTTGATGGAAGAGGTGGTCCCACAGAATGTGTAAGGTGGTTTGAGGCGATCGAGGCGGTGATTGAAAAGAAGTCATTGCACCTATGATGACCGGATTTCTTATGCATCCGGCATGTTTAGACATGACGCTTTGAGTTGGTGGAACCAAGAGATAACATTGGGGCGGACTTATAACTTGGAGTGGATTGACTTCAAGAACAAAATGAAAGCAAAGTTCTGTCCTCCGTATGAACTACAAAATTTAACCATTGAGTTTGCAAATCTCAACATGGAGGGAGCCGATTACAAGGGCTTTGTTAGACGATTTCAAGAGTTGTCTACCCTCATTCCTCACTTGGTGGGTACCGAGCCTCAGGCCATCCAGAAGTTCGTATTGGGCTTGAATCCTCAAGTCTGATCTTATGTAAACTCCAACATGCCTACTTCTTTGGCTAATGCGGTTAACCAAGCCGGGAGTGTGACCGAAGATTTGTTGAGAAGCGGTGTTTTGAGCAAATCTTCAAAAAACAAAAGGAAAGAGGTAGCAGAGTCTAGTGGGGTAAAGAAAGTGGGGAGGTTTGATCCCAAAAATGTTAATAGGGGTAGAGTGATGGCGGCGGTGGAACCGGCTAAGAAGGCTTATTCTGGGCCTCATCCTTTCTGTGGGAGATGCAACAGGCATCATCCCGCCAATAACCAATGTGGAGCATGCTTTAATTGCAATCAACTCGGGCACGAAGCTAGAAATTGTAGAGCTCCAAGGGCGGGTCCAATGAATGTGGCTCCCGTTCGGGCCGTCCCTCCTCAAGGCAACCAACGAAGAGGAGAATGTTATGAATGTGGTAGCCGTGACCACTACCGTTATAATTGTCCCCGATGGGTGGGGCAACAAGTTCAAGTAGCCGTTCACCCCAATCAACTCCAAATGGTCGGGCCTAACCAAAACCGGGGACAACAAGGCCATCAAGTGCAACCACGCGGCCGAGCCTTTGCGGCCAATGCAAATGAAGCCCGCAACGATCCCAACGTAGTAGCAGGTACTTTTCTCCTTAATGGTCACTATGCCACCGTTCTATTTGATTCCGGGGCCGATTATAGCCTCGTGTCTTCTAATTTTGTTCCTTTGATTGATGTGCATCCTTGTGCTCTAAACTATGTGCTTGACATTGAAATGGTAAACGGATCACTAACTAGGATTAGTCAAATACTTCGCGACTGTGTCTTGACTTTAGAAGATGTTGACTTCTTCATTGACCTCATGCCTCTTGACATCGGTAGTTTTGACATTATAGTGGGTATGGATTGGTTAACGGCGGTGAAAGCGACTATTGATTGTGGTGAGAGAGTTGTTAAGATACCTTTGACGAACGGAAAAATTCTTAGGGTTCAAGGCGAAATCTCCGATTCCCCAAATTCTAAAGTCTTTAGTGCTACCACCACAAAGGTAGAATTGAAGACCGTTCCTATTGTTTGTGATTTCCCCGATGTTTTTCCGGATGACTTGCCGGGATTACCTCCAACTCGTGAACTAGACTTTCGTATTAATCTTATCCCCGAAGCCGCGCCCGTAGCAAGACCTCCTTATAGACTAGCTCTAACCGAAATGCAAGAGCTACAAACTCAACTCAAGGAACTCCAAGAGAAGGGTTTCATTCGCCATAGTCAATCTCCTTGGGGTGCTCCTGTTCTCTTCGTCAAAAAGAAAGATGGGTCCTTCAGAATGTGTATCGACTACCGGGAATTAAACAAGCTCACAGTGAAGAACCGGTATCCCCTCCCAAGAATTGATGACTTATTTGATCAACTTCAAGGTGCTAAGCACTTTTCAAAAATCGATCTTCGCTCGGGTTATCACCAACTCCGAGTGCATGAAGATGACATCCCCAAAACGGCTTTTCGCACAAGGTATGGCCATTTTGAATTCACCGTGATGCCTTTTGGGTTGACTAATGCACCGGCGGTGTTCATGGACTTGATGAACCGGGTGTGTCAACCATACTTAGACAAGTCTGTCATTGTGTTCATTGATGACATACTTGTATACTCGAAGACAAAGGAGGAGCATGTTGAGCACCTGCGTGAGGTGCTTGAACTACTAAGAAAAGAGAAGTTGTATGCCAAATTCTCTAAGTGTGAGTTTTGGTTGGAAGAGGTCCACTTCCTTGGTCACGTAGTGAGCAAGGATGGTATTCATGTGGACCCAAGCAAAATTGAAGCGGTCAAGAATTGGAGAAGACCCGAAACGCCATCCGAGATCCGTCAATTCCTTGGATTGGCGGGTTACTATAGAAGATTCATTGAAAATTTCCCGTATTGCACAACCACTCACTCTCTTGACTCAAAAGGAGAGAAACTTTGAATGGGGCGAAAGACAAGAAAACGCCTTCCAAACTCTTAAAGATATGCTATGTGATGCTCCTATTTTGACACTACCGGATGGAATTGAAGATTTTGTTGTTTATTGTGATGCCTCAGGACAAGGGTTTGGTTGTGTTCTTATGCAAAGGGGTAAAGTCATTGCTTATGCCTCCCGTCAATTGAAGGTGCATGAGAAGAACTACCCGACACATGATTTAGAATTGGGAGCGGTTGTGTTTGCTTTGAAGTGTTGGAGACATTATCTCTACGGCACCAAATGTGTGATTTATACCGATCACAAAAGTCTTCAACACATCTTTAACCAAAGCGAATTGAATATGAGACAAAGGCGTTGGTTAGAACTATTTAGTGATTATGATTGTGACATCCGTTATCACCCGGGCAAGGCAAATGTAGTAGCCGATGCCTTGAGCTGAAAGGAGAGAGTGAAACCAAGACGGGCTAGAGCTATGAGCCTCACGGTAGGGCCAAATATTCGTGATCGGATCATTGGAGCCCAAATTCAAGCCACCCTACCGGAAAAATTTGGAAACGAGAACCTAGATGGCATGGAACAACAATTCGACCGGAAGAATGATAATGGGCTATACATGGTTGAAAGACTTTGGGTTCCTATTTTCGGCGACTTAAGAACACTTATTATGAATGAAGCTCACCTATCGCCTTATTCGGTCCATCCCGGGTCGGATAAGATGTACTTTGACTTGAAAAATTTGTATTGGTGGCCGGGCATGAAGCGTGATGTGGCTAGGTATGTGAGTGAGTGTCTTACTTGCTTACAAGTCAAAGCCGATCACAAGAAGCCACCCGGATTGTTGGCACAACCGGTGATGCCCGAATGGAAGTGGGAACATATCTCAATGGACTTCATTACTAAATTACCGAAGACGAGAAGCGGTCGTGACACGATTTGGGTGATAGTAGATCGGTTAACGAAGTCGGCTCACTTTTTAGCCATTCGCGAAACCGATAAATTTGACACTTTGGCTCGTTTGTACATCAAGGAAGTAATATCTAAACATGGAGTGCCGATTTCTATCATTTCTGATAGAGATGCCCGTTTCAAATCAGAATTTTGGGAAGCCTTTCAAAAAGCCATGGGTACTCGACTTGACATGAGCACGGAGTTTCACCCTCAAACGGATGGGCAAACCGAGAGAACCATTCAAACACTTGAAGACATGTTGAGGGCTGTGCAATTGATTTTGGTGGAAGTTGGGAAGACCATTTGCCGCTAGTTGAGTTTTCATAAAACAATAGTTATCATGCTACCATTCAAATGGCGCCCTTTAAAGCATTGTATGGTAGGATATGTCGTTCTCCTCTAGCTTGGGCGGAAATTGGAGAGAGTCAACTTATCGGGCCAGAAATTGTGATTGAAACGACTAAGGTAATATCTCAAATTAAGGAGAAGTTACAATTGGCCCGTGAATGTCAAAAGAAGTATGCCGATGTGAGACGGAGGCCGTTGGAATTTGAAATTGGTGATTATGTACTTTTAAAAGTGTCACCTTGGAAAGGTGTTCTACGTTTTGTGAAGCGGGGAAAACTTGGGCCAAGGTATATTGGTCCTTTCAAGATTCTTGAGCGGGTTGGAAAAGTTGCCTACCGATTGGAGTTACCACAAGAGGTTAGTGGTGTACACGATGTGTTTCATATTTGTAACTTACGTAAGTGTTTGGCGGACCCTACCCATCATGTGCCCATAGACGAAATTAGGGTGGATTCGAGTGTAAACTTTGTTGAAGAACCGGTAGAGATCTTGGATCGTCAAGAAAAGAAACTCAAGAAGAAGCGCTACACGATTGTTAAGGTTAGATGGAATGCTAGACGTGGAGCCGAGTTCACTTGGGAGCGAGAGGATCATATGAAGTCTAAGTATCCGCATTTGTTTAATAATTAGTGTTTTGTTGAATTTCGGGACGAAATTCTTTCAACGGGGGGATAATGTAACATCCGTGAATTTTGACCCGTTGACTTTTTGTGTAATTTGACTAACAAACTTGTTGAATAAAATAATTGGGCCATTTTGTGATTATATGACTATGTGGTATGTTAGTCGGGTCGTTAGTATGTTAAATTGACGTTTAATTGCGTAAATGATTGTGTTTTGGCTTGAGAAGGGAAACGGGTCGGCCCGTGGGTCACCCACGACCCATCAGCCTTGACCCATTTTTCCCCCTTATCCTTTACTTCACCATTCATTCATTCATTATCTATCTATCTATATTCTTTTCCTCTCAAGTAAAAGCAAGCCAAATCTTGTCATTTCTCCATCTTCTTCTTGCATTAATTGAGTGTTAGAACTCACATAACATTAGAATCATAGCCATCTTCCTCTCTTTCCCGTCATATTGAAGAATCAAAGGTCAAGTGCTAGTATTTTACCCATTTAGGTCAAATTTGGGTTTGAGCTCAAGGAGGAGTTTTGGTAAGTCAAATTCATCCCATTTACTTCTATTTATGCTTGTTCATATATTTCTAGTCGATTTGATGTGATTCCAAGACTTGAAAATGGTAAAATGGAATTTAGGGTTTAATTTAGGGTTTGAATGATTTGGGAGTGAATGTGATGTTTTGGTCGAATTTGTGGGTTGCGTTATGTGTATTTATGGTTAATGATGTTTGGTTATACTTCAAAATGGGTTACAAGTCTTTACAAATCGCTTTGGAATGGTTTGGGTCGATTTTGGGGTTTTTGGGTTCGTTTTTCTGCACAAACTGCTGCTGGAGGTGTTGCTGCCCAGAAGGGGGCGTAACCTACGGCCCTTTGGGGCGTAGGTTACGTTGGTACAATTTTGTGTGGGCGTAAGTTACGGCCCTTTGGGGCGTAGCTTACGCCGATCCCTCCATCTTACGCCTCGACCTCCTGTTTACGCCAACTTTTACGCCCACCTTACGCCAAAAATGAACTTTCTAGAGGGCCGTAGCTTACGCCCCTTTGGGCCGTAAGCTACGCCCGTTGTATTTTTGCCCACCGTACCTTACGCCCCTGAAGGCCGTAAGTTACGGCCTTTGTTTTCTGGAATTTTCCTTGTTTGACCTAGTTTGACCTTCTGGACCTTTTTACGCGCCGAGTCTTAATCTAATTCACTTCTTATCTTATATAACGTTGATTAAGAGTCTTAGAAGTCATTTAACGTCGAGAAAACACTTTGGAAACCTAATTAGGGTTTTGCCGAGAAATTGTTAAGTTATGTATACGTGTTCATGTATGTTAATGTGTATGTATATGATCGATATTTAGGTGTTGGACGCGAGGAGAACATTGTACGACAATAACTTGACTTTATATCAATCTTAGCTTTCATAGCCAATCGAGGTGAGTTTCGTACCTCCCTACTCGCTTGAGATTCGGGCTGAAAAGTGTAAAACCGGCGTGTTTACTTACATTGTTGATCGATTATTGATTGGGGTGATTGTTGGTTTAATGTGATGGTTCATTTCGTTTGATTGACTTGGTTTACGTTTTGTTAAGTATTTCATTTATATTAGGATAGACGTACATACATGGAAGTCGGTTATCCCTTCATTAAGTCTTTAGATGTGGTGGGAAGGTTGCGGATGACCCTATTTATAAGCATCTGGGATTCGAAGAATGGATAACCCTCCTAAGTGTATGTACGTATAGATGGTTTATCTTGTGAGTATTGGTTTATCTTGTGAGTATTGGTTTATCTAGTGAGTATTGGCTTATGATTGACGAATATTGATTATTGGTTCATGTTCATCGTATACCTTGTTGTTGGTTCACGTTCATCGTATATTGTGATTGATGGTTCATGATTGACGCATTTACTATTCATTGTAAGCATGCATACGTACGTTCATATCCCTCGGTTGAGGACTCAAACATCCTAGTGTATAGATGTATACACTTATCCATGAGATGTTGGTGACATGCCATCCGAGTATATAGACATATATATCTCGATGTTTTTGAGATACAGCCTAGTTCATGGTGATGACAGGCGGGTATCGTTGCATAGGTGACTTGAGATGTTGACTTATCTATGCATTTAGTACTTGCATTGATACTTATATATCATAGTGCATTCATTTTACACTCTTATCGTACTTGTGTAACCGTGTGGTTGGACGTTGTTGTGATACTTAGAGGCTCACTGTAAGTCATGTCTAGCCTCTACTTGTACATTATGATTATTGTCTATGGTTCCTTGTGGACCATTATTACGAACTCACCAACCTTGTGTTGACTATGCTTAGTACACTTTTCAGGTAATCAGGTTATCCCTGGACGTGGAGTTTGATTGTTGCATGCTGTTAACCCAGGCTTTGGACTTTATGGATCAAGGATTCATTGGCCTTCTTTTGCATTATACTTAGGATTAATTGCCATCTTCTGAATGCTTCCTTGTAAACTTTGATGGTTATTGCTCCTTTTGTATTTTGGTACTTGTTTCGTATTTGAAATGGATTCACTGAATCTTTAAATGCATTTAGTTCTTGTTCTATTGTAATTCCACCATGTGCTATATGATTTCCGTGATATTTCGAGCCTCGGCTTGGGGTGTTACATTAAACATTAAAAATCAGTTTTTTTTACAAACTATACACTTATATATCATTAATTTTTTTAGTTTTCTTTACCTGAAAGTTTTGTAATTCTTTACCCGTAGTTATTTAAATTTTGACAAAACATCAAACACCCTTTTATTAAAACAGTTGTAAAATTATTTTGAATTATAGAATTCATTGACTAAGTTTGACACCTAACTAAGGAATTAGCATAATACAAATATATTTTCTTTGAACCCAATTTTATTGTAAAAAAGTCAACTAAACATGCACTAATAATTAAAATAACATATAATAATAAGAATAATAAATATAAAAACATAAAACAAAATGATAACTATATTAAAGCAAATAATCACATGTCGACGACGGTGATGTAATATAGTGTCTTGCTATAAACGTTACACGAACGTAAAACAAAACAATGATGAAAATTACATATAAAAAAAATAACCAAAACCAAATTTTTTAATAAAAAAACAGCGCGAGAATTGTAAAGTTGTAAATTTCAGGGTGAGACGAAAAGTAATAAACCAAAGAAAAATCCTCACGGGGTGAAACCGCAAATGTGTAAATTACCAAAGAAATTTTTTTCAGGGGTTGAAACCGTATATGTGTGAAAGCTATGTGGTAGAAACATGAGAGAAAAATAGTTTGATGCAAACAATGAGAATGAAATCTTTGATAGGAATAAATATAAAAAGATAGAAACTTTTGTGGTTAAAAATGAAAAAGAAGTTACTATTAAGGTAATAGTAAACATAATGAACTTGTACATTTCATGCATAATGAAATTGTAAATTTGTAGATGTGATGGTGATTTGACCTTGGGGAAATCCACCAGGGTTCGAATCCCACTTCCTACATTTGTAAGAGTGGATTATTAGGAGGGGTTTTGAGAGTCCTGGGTTTCATCCCAGGCATGCGTGGTTCGAGCACCGCATAATTCCCAATTGGATGTCACTGTGGTGTCTTGAATGCTAACTACTAACTACTAATTACTAACTCGTTGTTCAAAAGAAAATGTCTTGCTATAAATGTTACATGAACGTAAAAAAAAAAATGATGAAAATTACATATAACAAAAAAGCAGAAGAAAATAACCATAACCAAATGTTAAAAAAGATCCAGGGAGAGAATCATAAAATTATAAATTTCGGGGTGCGATGAAAGCAAAGAAACAAAAGAAAAATTCTCAGGGGATAAAACCGCAAATGTGTAAAAAACCAAAAAAAAAAATTATCAGAGTCAAAGTTATGTGATAGAAACATGAGGAAAAAAAATTTGGTGAAAAAATGAAAATGAAAATTTTCATTTTGATAGGGGTAGAAAGTAAAAAAGTTAGAAACTTTGGGTTTAAAAATGAAAAAGAAAGTACTATTTGAAGGAATATTGTGCATAGTTGACTTGTCCATTTTCATGCATAAACAACTTATACTTTTGTATAAGTTTTTAGTATATATATAATGTGTGCGTTCGTAATAAGAAAGTGCAAGAGAGAAAGATACCGTTTTAATGTTTGTTAGTGTGAAACAGTGTTGTGAAACTCGGCCGATACAACCTGATACAGCCGAGTCGGATTGTGTATCGGCCAACTGACGATACGAGTTTGTCATACTCGGTCTGAAAATCGGTCAGGGTTTCAGACTCGGGTCAACTCGGTCAAGACTCGGCTGTATCGGTCAAGAATTGGCTGTATCGGTCCAGACTCGGCTGTATCGGATCAGGACAACCAAAGTCAAACTTTTTTTTTCTTTTTTTTAAAGCTTTTATTAATTATGTTATTGTTTCTAGACAACTATGTTTAAGTTGAAAAATCATGTTATGTTTAAGTTTGAAGTTTTATATATATTTTTAATTTTTTCCTACATATAATTTCGAAAACTATTATTTTATACATAAAAAACTCACTATTCACTGATCCGATTCCAATCCGATTTTAGAAAAATCTTGTCTCCCCCCCCTCGCCAATCCGCTCCCGATTCCCGAGTTTCACAACCTTGGTGTGAAAAACGTGTGGTAGCAAATATGGACAACACTTACGGCTTGTTTGTTTATTTATCCATTAAGTGATTGAACGGAAAAAGTGACTGAATAGAAACACAATATCTGTATGGATTAAGTCAATATAGTTGTTTTTTTACTTATTAAGTTAATAACAAACATATTTGATTGACTTAATGAATTAAGTCAATCATGATTAAGTCATGACTTTTTAATTAAGACATTATCAAACACTACCTTACATATGCCAGTGAAAGCATTCTGGAATCTGAATAATTCATAGAGCGGATAAACTTGTGTGAGATGCAATAAATTGGTAAAAATGAAAAGGTATGTTTTATTTGACCTCACATATAAATTGTTATAAAACGCAATTTGGTTTTTAGTATATATACTAGAATTTTTACCCCGCGCGTTGCCGCGGGTTTTTGTTTCAGCGGTACGTCATGTAATCTTAGTTATCGCGATGAAGTTTGTTATCAACTCAGTTTTATTATGTTAGTTCTTTTAAAATATTTTCACTAACCTTTTACATCAATTATGTAAACCACTCGACGCTGACACCACTAACGTCGCTGTCACTACTATCTGTCGCTGCCACCACCACATTGTGGCTGTCACGGTCACCGCCACATTACGCGGGTATCGTGCTAGTTTATTTTTTAGACATTTTATTTCTCGGAATATCCATATTCATAAACGGCTTCTTTCAATTGTATTTTTATTCTTTTATTATGTAGATACATATGTAAACCGTTGTAAGTTGTCAAATGACTACGGGTTGGGCACTGGGCAGTTGCCCGTAAGTTGATTGTATTGAATTTTTTTAGAAAATAACAGTACAAAAGAAACGTGTTTTAGTACGTAGCTTAATCGAGACTTGGGGGTAGCGCAACAAAGAAAAAAAAAACTTTAGCACAACTGGCCAACTGCAGTCGACGATGGCTTACTTTTGTTTTTGTTGGGGGCTATAGTTAGCAAAATCCTAAGAATAATAGGATGTATAAAAACATAAAACAAATTAATAACTATATTAATGCAAACAATGACACTCTCATGAACGGTGATGTAATATATTGTCTTGCTTTAAATATTACATGAACGTAATATGTAAAAATAATGCAAGTTATTATAAATTAAAAACTGCTATATATACGAAACAGAGGAAATTAATCAAAACTAATTGTTTAAAAGTAAAATCGTAAATGTGTGAAAGTTGTTTGATGTAAACATGAGAGCCAAAAGTTTGGTGTCAAAAATCTGAAACCGAAAACTTTAATGAGGGCAAAAGCTAGAAGTTAAAAACTTTAGAGGTTAAAAATTAAAAGATATAATTTATAAGGGGTAAAAAATGAATTTTGAGAAAAAAAGAAGAATGTTGTACCTAAAGCATATGAACTTGTACCTTTTGTATTGCTTTTTAGTATATATATATAATAACTATATAAGTAATTTTGGTTTGAGGTGACAATGATTTGCCTTACATTCTTCGTTGGTCAATGATGGATATTTTTTTATGGGAAGTGATATTCGTACCACAAATTTTTATAGATGTACCACAATGTACAAGCTCTATATATGACTGTACAAGTTAACACTGCACAGTTATGGTAAATCTATCAAAAGAAGTGGTACGAATATCACTTTTTTTATTATGAGACAACTCTTTACGATTTTGCAATAAAGGTCGCTGAACTTGTCAGTGACGTTAGTTGTGAATTGTTTCAACAATCACCACGACAATAAACACCACGACAATAAAAAGTGGATTATACGGTGGCCAACGACAAAGTACGATTTCCAAATATGCAACGGAAGCAATTAAACTTGTATGTTTTCTGAATTATAGACATGGTTGTTACGATTACAAGGTTTACCATCTATAAAAAATCGATCTTTGACCACGACAATAAGCAAATTGTCATAAACTAAATGAAACCTGTAAGTTTCTAAAGATATTACCATATAAAGGTTGATTTTGCCTTATATTGAAATTCATAACACTTCGAAGTTTGAGATTTTTATTAATTTAGGTGAAACAGTTTTATAAAAGTGACTGGTATATCATGCACCTTTTTGTTTCCTATTATGTGATATGTAGACAAAGTCAAGCCTTAAAAGTACTAGTGATAAAAATTGAAAACCAATGAACAAAGTTTTTTCTTTAATCGTAAGTCTCCTGTGATTGACAGAAGTTTTTTTTTTTCCAATCATTTTACGACTTTATCAGTTCCGGATATGGTCTAAAATGTGTAAATTTTTTTATTTCTAGATTTTGTATCGTGACTTCTAACATTTTGATAGTGGTTTATATATTTTGAAGCCGTTAAGAAAAAAACGATCCCAGAAAAGAAATTTGATTCAATTGACCCAAAATGCCAAATAAACCTTCAAATGAATTTTTTTTTTCTAATAGTGAAATGACATAATATTCTCTATAGGTTTATTGATAATCTAATAGTGCGATGACGTTGATGGACGGGTTGTTCCAACTAAATAGTTTATAGTTTTTATTTGAAAGTGATTTAGAAGAAAGTAAAATTTAAAGAAACTGTATGTGGTAAATGTGTTCTAAAAAACGAAAATAAGTGAAATCTGTTATAATATAACTAGAAAAGAGATAGAATATGCAGAGAATTTCCTATATTGTTTCTATTGAATTTCAATCAATTGATCGATCCATATTTATATACAAAATAGAGTTAAGTATTTTTTTCGTCCCTGTGGTTTCTCGTTTGTTCATTTTTCGTCCTCGCCGTTAACTTTTGGCTAAAATCATCCATGTGGTTGTCTTATCGTCCCTGCCGTTATAACTTTGCCGTTAACCCCCTCACATGCCAATCACGTGAGGGCAATTTTGTCTTTCCCTTTACACATAAGCTTGCAAAATGTCCCTGTGGTTTCGTTTTTGCATTTTCCGTCCTCGCAGTTAACAAACAAACATTACCAGTAAGATTTTAGAATCCAGATGAGAAAATGAGCAGAAGATGAATTGGATGAACAAGGAAAAAATCACTCAAAAATCAGTCCCACAAAAAACTTCATCAACCTCTGAATCAGAAACATCTAAACAACAAATATCATATAAACCTTTAATGTTTGAATTCGAATTTGATATCAAATCCCCATCTGCTTTTGATATTAAAAGGGTTTGGAGTGTAGATGATGAGATAATGTTGAACTCCTCACATACACATAAAAAATCTAATACATAACCATATAATCATATATATTTACTTTCAATCTAATCATACTGAACTCCTCACATATGCATACACATCTAAGAATAAAAAAAAATACAAAAAAAAATTCAAAAGAAATAAGAACAGATCTCGGTCGGGTTCAAAACCTCAAATCGGGTCCCATCATTGTCGGCGCCACCGGATCTGGCCACCTCTTCCCTGGCCGTCAACGACTGTCCCCAACCCTCGCTTCTAGATCGATCGATGGATAGCGTGTTTCTATACTTTCTTTCTTTTTTTATTTCCCTTGTGGAATTATATGGATGCTTGGATGTTGAAAGAATGAAAGGGATGTACGCTTGGATGAATATAGTGAGTTGCAGAAGGAGAATCAAGATATATGAAAGAATGAGTCTTTGTTTCTTTATTTATTTTCATTTTTTCCCTTTCTGTCCCATTTCCCTTTTTTTGCTTTCTTCAACTTTCCTATCTTCTTTCCCATCTGGCTGATGCTATCACCAATTCACCATCTCCCATTCTCTCTTTATCTCTCTCTCTATATATATACATGTATATGTATAAATATATACTTCTTTTTTATATATACATGATTTATTACAAAAAAAATGGCAATGGAGAGAAAAGGAAAAATGGAAGCTGTCAAAAAGACTTAACTACCCCTCACGTGACTTGCACGTGGGGGGTTAACGGACCAAATGATGAAAAGACAACCACAGGGATGATTTTAGCCAAAAGTTAACGGCGAGGACGAAAAATGAACAAACGAGAAACCACAGGGACGAAAAAAGTACTTAACTCTACAAAATATCTAAAGAAGAAACAAAACATATGGGACCTTATACAAATAATTCATAAGTAAATACAAATGATAGTGGGACCATGTGGACCCATATGTCTGCTTCTAATAATTCATAACACTCCCCCTCAGACATATTACTATCATTTACTTTATCAATAATTCATATGTTTCATGTTGAATGATACTTTTCAACTTTGATGTTTTTCTTTGAACTACTGCCTCGTTAAAAACCTTGCTAGTAAAACCCAGTGGGACAAAACCATAGCTAAGGGAAAAAGAGTGCAGTACGTGTTATCTCTTCTGATACTTCTGGATCGATTATGTTGCCTCATTAAAAACCTTACTAAGAAAACCCAGTAGGACAAAAACTTAGTTAAGGAAAAAGAGTGCAACTTGTAATGCTCCCCCTGAATTCAGTCAAACATCTTCTAATCTTCAAAGCTTGATCTTGTTTGATAATTGCCCGAAGTTGCTTCTATGTCTATGTGTTGAGAAGGACTTTGATGAGATATGCTCTATTCAATCACCTTTGATGTAGTTCTCTTTGATCTGAGCTATGCAAAAAGCATTGTCTTTATACATAATTGTTGGAGCATTGTTCCTTGAAGAAATACTACAAGATCCATGAACATGTTGTATAACATTCATCTTTGGGTGTTCATGTGAAAGATTATGCCTCGTTAAAACCTTATTAGAAAAAACCCGATGGGACAAAAATCTAATGAAGGAAAAAGAGTACATAAGTCTTTTGATACGCTTAGAGATATTGCCTCATTAAAAACTTAACGA
>CM067174.1:113295254-113403374 GCA_034093135.1 Erigeron breviscapus | reverse complement strand
AACGAAACTCCGCGCCGAACTGTTCATGAACTGTTCGGTTCATTTACAGCCCTAGATAGAGTTGGTGAGTTTCGGGTTTTTCATATAGACAGAGAGAATAAGTTTTTATGAACCACAAGATTTCCTAAGTGACCATTGTCTTACCACAATGTCAAGTAGTCATTGTTATATCACAAAGCTGAGAAAAGTAATGTATACGTCAAGTTCTACGCCTATGAAATGAAACTCGACAAGTTAGTTATGTGCCTCCCATATACTTATTCAGGGTACCAAAAGTTACAAAGATGTATATTACCCGTTTGGCATCCAGCCAGGTTTTGCCGGGTGGGGGTGTCAACCCAAATAGCGTTATTCAACAACATATTCACGTTTAAATCCAAATGGGTGTTTCTTATTTGTAAGCCTAGCGGATCGTCTCCTTGAAACGGTCCATTAAACTTAGATGATCCGAATCTATAACCATGTAAAGACTAAGTACATAAGTGTCTACACTTGGACTATGTGATCTTATAGAAAATACCATTTAGTTCATGTGTTTGATTCGAGGATTTCATTTATGTCATAAAAGGTCTCTTGTAACATATTCTGTATTCGTTTCATTATAATTTTTTACCATTGTTCTTACATTTTATGTTTTCCTTCACTTATCCAGCGTATACTTGTATTGCTCTTTATTGTATATTTTATGCCTTAAAATGATTTAAGTTGTACGAGTATTATATAGTATCTACGTCCATTCTTTCCAAGTTTTATATGTCTTGAGTTGCTTTGCGAGCATATTCCTCTAGTTTTTATTCATCCTCCTATTTTTAGGAATTTGGTCACATGTTATACTAAATTATTAGTTATCATTTCGTGGTCAAATTCATCAAATTGGGTCTTGGAACTTTTATCACAGGAACTTTAAAATGTCTAGTATGTATGTAAATTTTTGTATAAATTTATTGACAATGCTTAATAATTTATAAAAATTCACCAACACGTACAAATTGGTCAGAAACTGTTGCTGCTGTGCGATGTCACATACTTTATAAAAGTTTGCCACTTTAAACATTTCAGAAAATTTCCATATATAATTTTACCAAAACTCCTTAACGTATTGATCAATTAGTTACTTAATTTGTGAAGGCAAGTCCTAACTCCTAATGGTTTGTGAGATAATAATTCTCAAAGTTGACCCATTTCAAAGAACATAAACCCAGATTTGACACTTTTAACTACAAAAATGCATTTGATCAATTTTTTCTTTGAGTTTAAACTTAAAACCAGTTTCAAAAAAAAAAACTAGACATCTTAAACTTGATGTTAGCCACAAAAATGGTCCAAAAATCAATTTCCAAGACGAATATATAGTCCTTGCAAGTTTTGATAGTATTTACTGACAGATTTCTTGAAAAACATAACATTATTTATCCTTACTTTTTATTCCATATCTCCTCATCCACTTTCCTGAAAGTCATTAAGGCTCTCAGGAACGAAGCGTCTTCTTTTCAAGGCACGCCCAAAAAGCAACTGGAACGCCCCAGGAACGCCCAGCACACCGCCCCGAGGGGCGTTCCACTACAAAAAAATTGTTGGCTCGTTCGAAATGGAACGGATGATCACGCGTGAAGGCCGAGGCAAAAGTAGCCGTTGAACGGCTAGTTTCTTTTTTTTTTTTTAATTCATACATCCTATATATATACACATAAATCATCATTTTCATTCAAACACAAACACATATATATAAAATTATATATTGTCATATAGATATGTTATATAGAAAATTATATATTGTCATATAGATATGTTACAGGTGTATACAAATAGACAACGAAGCAGTTGAGCCCCAAATCACTCAAATAATTATTCCATGAAAAAGAAGTTTGTACTAAATATAATTAAAAATTAATTTCTATATTGTCATATAGATATGTTACAGAAAATCTTAATTTTTTAAAAAGTTTTGAAAATAACTCAAAAGGACTTATTTGTGAAAAAGAAACACACGTATGATTATGTATATTTTTTTTTAGAAGTTTAATAAAGTCTCGTTATGGTCAATGATGTATCTATTTGTAACTTAATTTATTTATTTTTTTAATTTCATGGTAAGAGACAAAGTTTTGAATTAGCGGTTCATGAGCTATTATACCTGCCCGTGATTCCTATATTTTTTTTTTAAATGTCAAATTCTTAAATCCAGATTAATATTATTATATCTTATGTACATTTTGCTAGGGCTGTAAACGGTTCGGTTCGGTTCGGTTAGTTAGAAATTTTGAACCGTTTTTCGGGTTTCGGTTCGGTTCGGTTAGTTAGAAATTTTGAACCGTTAATTTCGGTTACCCGCAAATCGGTTACCCGAAAAAGTCGGTTAATTTCGGTTTTATTTTCGGTTAACCATTTATTAAAGTTATGCTAATATAAAGTTTAAGTTTTCAATTATAATAGTCAATTTACATTGTAATTAAGAATCGATCGATTGATTAAAGAAGAAACAAATCATATGGGACCTTATACAAATAATTCGTAAATAAATACAAATGATAGTGGAACCATATGGACCCATATGTCTGCTTCAATAATTCATTCATAACAAAATTGAGTATTTACCGAGAATGTTTACTATGTCATTCAACCAACCACCAAAGATGTTTAAAACAGAATGTTTGGTTTGCTAAAACATGACGCTTGGCAAAACAATTTATAGGCTCATATATCAAAGGGATAATGGCATGGGAGTGTAACCAACTATGACCAAAAGGTTATGTAATGTACCCAACTACTCGACTTGCTATGTAGTGTAACCAACTTTGTTTTTTAGGTTATGCAGTGTAAGCAACCGGCTAGGAAACAAGTTGCAGGTTACCGCTTTCAATTTTATTCCTTTTTTATTAAAAAAATTGCCAGGATAACAGTATGCCTGAATAAAACCAACCTCTATCTCAGCAAACTATTCAGAATCCTTTACAAGTAGTATTGAGGGTGGGTTCTGCAGGTCTTCCTTCTTTCCCGTGAAATAGCTGCAGAATGAACTGGAAAATGAAAACAATATTGTTACTAAGTAACCATCAGATATCGAAGATTATAGTGTCAAAACACATTCAGTTTAAAGGGGAAATTTTTTCTGGCTGTACCATGAGGAAGGCGGTTGCTCAAAAACAATAGCTACCATGTCTGAAGGCGACAACTCAAAATCAACGGTTGCCATGTCTAAAGGCGGCAGCTCAAACCAATAGTTACCATGTCTGAAGGCGGCATCTCAAAATCAACGGCTGTCATGTCTAAAGGCGGCAACTCAAACCAATAGTCTACGATGTCTGAAGAAGGCGGTAGCTCAAATCAAAAAGTCTACCATGTCCGAATATATAGGCTCATATATCAAACCACCACACAAATCAATGGTGTTTTAGCTTTCGAATGGTTGGTTTTCAGTCAAAAATTTTTTAGAGAAAGTTGTATGAAAAAACACATCAAGAAAATAAACGAATTTATGGAATAGAATTAACCATACACAATAATATAAAACATACATTATAGAATGGCTGGAGAATGAACCAAGTAAATGATAAAAGAATGAACTAACAAACAACTTAATAGGAAATAGATTTGAATGACGATCCCATATAAAATATATTAAACTGTGAAAAGATGTTTACAATTGCAAAAAGACTTGATGTTCTTCAATTTAGATTATACAATTAACGAATAACAATAAAACAAAATGAAATTTATAATAACCAAACCTCCATACATTTTTACATCTCGATTCTTTCATTAGATGAGATGTTTTTTACTACAAATTCAATTGAAAAATCCATCATTTGTTATTAACTGAGTTTTAGGCTTCATACTTTTTTTTCATCAATATTGATACCTTCCACATCGTTCAACGCTTAATCCTAATTCTCTGCCACTTCAGCAAATGCCGTTGGCTTTCAGAAAAATAAGATAATAATCTGTTGAAACAATCTATAACCATCTTCAACTGAGAGGATACTAATCTGTTGACACCTGAGAAACATACCATTTTGTCTACAAACTGGTCATGGTTGAAAGTGGAGACCCACTTTTGCAAGCCAGAGACATCTACTCCACCATTCATACTACTGTCAGAACGTTGATGCTCAGAAAATAAACAATTCTGTAGAAAAACATAAAATATCTATATTGAGTTATGTCATAAAATATCTAACAGTAGTATGAATGTTCTGAAGAAAAGCATGCATTTCTTCTTTGGCTTGTGGTGAAAAGAAAACTAAAAACACAAGATTTGCTCCAGTATTGTGATGTACAACATGGTATATCTAGTCCTTTGTCTTGCGCTCTGTTTAATACTCAACCTGATTCACACCAGCATCTATTCTTTGAGTGTCCATATGCGAAAGAGGTTTGGTTGGGTGTTAACAACAAACTTAACCATCAGCAAGTCTCTTATGATTGGGACACTATTGTTAACGAGTTCAAGATATTTGCAATTAAAAGATCGTTTGAAAGTGTTGCAAAGAAGTTGATTTTGGCATCCTCAGTGTATTTTGTTTGGCAAGAACGTAATTTACGTTTATATCAACAAAAGAAAAGATCGTCAGTTCAAGTAATAGAGACTGTGATTTCCACTCTTCGTGCAAAGCTACTTACATTCAGATTTAAGAAGACGAGCCATGTTGAAAAGGCTCTGGTTGCATGGAAGATCCCTGTATCTCTTATGGCAATAACGTATATATTTTGTTTTTTAAATCTTTGACTAAGCGAGTTAGATTTAGTATCTAGATAGAGGTGGGGATGGTTTGTCATCCACCTATGGATGTGTTCGGTGCTATATGCTTGTACATTATTTAGTCGATATGGTACTCAACCATATTTTTTCATTTAATATATATACTCACCGGGGTAATACGACCCTTTACCCAAAAAAAGAGTTATGTTGATAAGTATAAAATGGAAAGGTTAAATCTTAGAGTACCATATGCAATTTCAAATAGCAAATGTTTTAAGAAATGCAGGTGACTTGTTTGCAGAGGCACAGATAAAAGGATCAAGGATATAAAAAAAAATAGTATACCACTAAAGAGATCTTTAAGAGGACTTGCAAAGGTCGTTCACCAAGAGCTCAGCATCATCATAAAATTGTATGCTAGATCGCTGAAAAGCCATTTGTATAGATTCAATAAGACAGGCATAAAGAGTGTTGTCAAGAATTGGGTGCAACGTATAATGAAAGAGCCAATAACTACTCACTTTCGTTCTAATATGTTCAGGTGACAATCTTAAGAACTGGAACATGCAATGTAATGCTTTTGGAAGTCATTAATATTGCTCTGATTTGTCTGAACTTTTGCCCCAGCAGAATAATCAAGCATCAAATCTTCAAGTTTTGACATGATTCTTTGCAAAGTATTACAAAGATATGTCAGAAACTTACGCTCCCTCTCAATATCCTTAGCAGACCTCCGATCAATCTTGGCCTATAACTTCTGTAAAGTGATGAAGTAGAGAAAGAACATTAGAAAATTTAGAGGTAATATAGATGACTATATAGTATAAGGAAACTGATTTGAAAGTTGTTAATTAGAAGCTTAACCTCAAATATGGCTAATAACAGGTAAGGAAACACTATATACCGACAAAAACATAACATCAGAATGATCGCCTTCCATGCATACGGGATATCACCAGATATATTTTCAAATATGACGATGAATTCTTGTCAATGTACTGCTTTAAATTTCTGTTTCTCTTCATTGAAGGAGAACTACACGGATCCTGGAAACACCACAACACATAGAGGCCTAGTCAAAGCATAGAATTGCACACTTTCTTTTTTTTTTCCCCCAGTGAACACAGTCCTATAGTAGTGACGATAAAAAGATACAGTATATTTCAACACCTGAAGTATTGTCATCTTCATTGGGAGAAAGAGCAGTAGCATATTAAACAGTACAACATGAAACTTTCTTTTACTGGTTAGATGCTCTTTTAAGGTTGTAGCCTCAAACAAATAGTAGTCAAAAGGGGTCCTTTTTGGTATGTGCGGTTGGGTTGGGGGGATTGCACATAGATGTTCGTATTTCCTACGTGTTGATGTTAAAGGTTATTTTTCAAAGTGAGAGTAACATATATCGTTTGAGAACAGGATAAGAACATAGAAGAAAAGAACCCGAAGCCACACATACCAGTATGTTATACATTAAAGTTATTGATGAGCAGAGGTAATTCGATTTTTACCAAATGTAAAATGAGAAGATATAAGGTAAGGTAAATTCAGAAAGGATTTGTTGTCCCTAATCGTTTGATTCACAAAATAGAGCGAGAGAATTTACTGAAATATATAATCGTGTATTGATTTGATCGATACTTTGTTAATGTTACATGACCGCCTATATATAGACATACAAATCGACCATTGTGTCTCTTCACGAAGAGTCACGACTTTTCACTAATAGACATAACTCTCTATAACTTCCTATAACCGTCATTCGGTTATTATCTATCATATCGACACACTAAACCCTTATACTTTACATATGACACAACATATATAATAAACCGAGCAATGAACGGGATTATGTTCCACAGGATTGGTAAGGAAGTTCAAGAAGGATTGAGAAGAATACACGTGGCAAGTAATTTGTCCTCAACTCGATCATCAGTACTTGTTAACCGGTCATCGACTTTTGAGTTTCAAAGTTTACCGACGTTTTACTTTTCGTTGTTTGAAGCACCAGTTAAAGTGATGGACGGGTTAGAGGCGATTATGAGACGGTTTTTGTGGGGTTGGTCAGAGATGCACAGGAAGATTCATTGGGTATCATGGCATAAAGTGACTTTGCCGGTGGATATGGGAGGCCTGGGCTTATGCAGATTAAAGAACACCTACGAAACATTGCTTTCAAAATGGTTGTGCCGGTATAAAATCGAGACCAGCATCCGTATGGAGAGTAGTGGTACAGGCTATTCATGAGACAAAGAAAGGTGCGGGAATGCTCCCTTGCAACAGGTATGTTCCAGGTGTTTGGCTCTCTATTGTTAAGTCTGTCGAAAAAGTTATATAAAAGTTAAGTAAATAAATACTAAAACTAAATTATCACTCTTATTAATGATTTTTATTATGTAGTAGTTTAATAAATCATTTTACGTCTACAATCCATGTCAATGTGTATTCAATCCATGGTGATTCATATTCCTACAATTAAAGGTAAGTAGGGAAACAAACTAATTTCTTTATATCAATTTGATAGGATCGATCACCACCAATCAATACAAAGACGTAAGAAATCATCACACTACATGTTAGCCAACTAAAATGTAAACAGAAAATCAAACACAACACAAACACTTTTAGCGTGAAAAATCTCTCTCAATATAGAGAAAAACCACGGGACCATCGGGCCACTTAAACTCCACTATAAGAATAATATTACAAGAATGGACGACTCATCTCAACACTCCTGAATACTATCACTTATCTCGCCACTACACAAGAAACTCCCTATTACAAGAATGAAGACACTCTCAACACTCTTATCTCTTCTTGAAGATTCTCGTGTCACCACTCCGTTGATTACAATAACAGAATTCATACCTTCGTTATTGAACCAACGAGACCACCACAAGGAACGGACACACACATATGTCCTCCCTCTTCCATAGCTTCTCTCATAGTGGAGAGAGCCCTCACATTTTGCTCAACCTCACTTTTCCATTTGCTATGTACTCCTCTTTTCTCTCGTACACTTTGTGTATATATATATATATATAGATAGATGTAAATATACAAAGCTTCCTTAATAAGCAATGGGTCAACAAAATCAAAAGTCAACCAAACTCGCTTTGACCACAAAAGTCAAAGCTTGTTAATTACAGATTACAATAATTTGGGACAACTTTCAACACAATTCATTCATTAGCTTATCACAGTTACAGGCCCACCACCACAGTCCACTCCTCCGGCCAACCACTATTCTACCGGCCAGCCACCGGTCTCTTCTTCCTCTCATTTGGTTTGTTCTGATAAGGTGGCTTGGGTTTGTAGTTGTTGCTATTGAGTGCTCTAGAGATGGATGGGGTATAGGTTGAAAGTGTGGCTGGCATGGTTGTTGGTTTTGGCAGAATGCCCTCCCTTTGCTTTTCTTCCTGTCTTATCATACCATATGCTTTGGGAACAGTGGGTAGGGGTTGTTGTAGTAAGAGTTGTCCCCTAATGTTTGAGTAAGAGTCATCTAGTCCCATCAAGAATCGGAGTAACCGTTTTCTTTGTTCCCTTTCACCATTGGTTTTCCCATTATCACAGACACAAGCACAAGTACAAGCATATGGAGCCTCTAATGCATCTAACTCATCCCAAAGCCCTTTCAATTTGTGATAATACACCTCTATGCTAGCATTATCTTGTTTTAATTGTGTGAGATCAACAGTGATTTGATAGATCCTATGGCCATCTAGTTGTGCATAATGTTCACTTAATTCTCTCCAAAGACCAGCAGCAGTGTGAACAAAGCTTAAACTATTACTGTAACACCCCAAGCCGAGGCTCGGAATATCACGGAAATCACATAGCACCAGGTGGAATTACAATAGAACAAACTAAATGCAATTAGAGGATTCAGTGAATCCATACAAACGGCAACAAGTAACAAAATACAGCAGGAGCAAGTAAACATCAAGATTACAAACGACAACAAAAGAAGGCTATCAATCCTAAATACAATGCAACATAAGGCAAATGGATCCTTGATCCATATCAGTCCAGTCCGGGTTCAACAGTAAGCAAACAATCAACCTCCACGTCCTGAATAACCTGGTTACCTGAAAAGTGTACTAAGCATAGTCAACACAAGGTTGGTGAGTTCGTAGTAATGGTTCGTAAAGAACCAACATCAATAATCACAATATAAGAATAGAGGCTAGACATGAATTACAGTGAGCCTCTACATAACACAACATCGCCCAACAACAAGATTACACCAGACAAGAAAATGTGTAATGAGGAATGCATGAATGATATGAGTATCAATGCAATGCCAAATGTATGAATAAGCAAATATGCCTATCCCAAGCGTGGACCTTCAATCACGTATGCAACGATACCCTTCTGCCATCGCAATGGACAAGGCTGTATCTCAAAATCATCGATATATATATGTCTATATACTCGGGGTCAGGTCTACATCCAAAATGGGTGCATACATCTATGCACCAGGATGCCGGCAATCCCCTGCCGAGGGTCCAACAATAATGTATGCCAATGCTTACAATCAAATGTAAATGCATAAATCATAAACCAACGATCGATATACGATGAATATGAATCAATAATCAATATTCGCCAATCCTGAGTCATCAATCAATAAACGTCAATCATAAACCAATAATCACCATTCATCAACATCGGCCATTAATACTTAACCAAAATATTAACCAAGTCAATCAACATATGATGAACCATACACTAACAATCGATAATCGTCAATCTCAACCCACTAATCAACATTCGACAACCATAAGCCACCAACCACAATTTAAACCAACTATACGTACATATACTTCAGAGGATTCTACTTCCTTCGAGTCCCAGATGCTTATATATAGGGTCACCCGCAGCCTTCCCACCACATCTAAAACCCGACGAAGGCATAACCGACTTCCATGTAGGTACGTCTATCCTAATATTACTAGATACTTAACAAATATAACTAAGTCATTCAAACGTGAAAATCATCTCAACAATTCAATACTCAAACCAATTTAACCAATCAAACGAAAGGAAACATCACACCAATCCAACAACTAAAACAATCAATCAATCAATCAAACAATAAATGCAAGTAAACACACCAGGTTTACACTTTTCAGCCCGGATCTCAAGTGAGTAGGGAGATACGAAACTCACCTTGATCGACAAAGAAGTTAGTAAAAGATTACAAACGAGTAATAGGGTCCACACGTCCACAACCTATAATTATACATCATAATACCATAATGTCAACTCTACAAACATAAACAAGTAAGTTTAGCACAATTAGGTCAAATCGCAAACCCTAGACGCCTTTACAACTTTACCGTATATGAAACAAGACGCTTTGACTCAACATTTTTAGAAATGGATTAAGAATCATACAAGAGTGTTACTACAAGAAACTAGACTCTCTTACGATTCCAACGATAGGTCATGATGATTGGACTTACGGATCAAAAGTTATTAACGTTTTAAAACTGACGCGCAAAATTTTCCGAAAGTATCCACTGCGCCGCAGTGAGCCAAAACCATGCCCACTGCGCCGCAGTGGGCTAAAAGCAGAGAAGGCCGAGAGAATCCACTGCGCCGCAGTGGGGGACTATGCCCTCCCACTGCGCCGCAGTGGGCTAGCCAAGAACTGGGCAGACCTTAGCCACTGCGCCGCAGTGGGCTAGGCCTAAGCCACTGCGCCGCAGTGTCCCTTTTCTGGCCAGACAAAGCAGCAGCAGCACAGCAGCAACAAGACCAAAACCCTAAAATCTCGACCCAAACCAACCCAAATCGATTTGTAGGAACCTATAACTTGATTTGAAGCATAAATAGACATCATTAACCATAAATAAACATAACCCAATCCACAAATTCGACCCAAAACATCAAATTCATAACAAATCGCCCAACCCTAAACAAAACCCTAATTACACTAAATCGCCCTTTTGACTCGATTCAAGACTTGCAATAGCACCAAATCAACTAGAAACATATAAACAAGCATAAATGGAAGTAAATGGGATGATTTAGACTTACCAAAACTCTTCCTAGTGCTCAAATCCGAATTTAGGTCAAAATGGGTGAAATGTTAGAACTAGGCTTTTGGTTCTTCAAAGATGGCGACAATGAGATGAAGATGGTTACGATTCTTGTATTATGGTAGCCTCAAACACAACTTTGATGCAAGAAAAGAAGAAGAGATGAGAAGAGATTGCTCTTTTGCTTGAGAGAGAAATAGAAAGATAGATAGATAGAAATGAAAGGTAAAGGATAAGGGGGAGGGGAAATGGGTTGGGGGCTGGTGGGTCTTGGACTACCCACGGGCCGACCCGTTTCCTTCACAAGCCAATACAAACGTTAGGCATTTAAACACCGATTAAAACATATTATCGACCCGACGAAAATACTACGTTGTCATTTAGTCACAAACGACCCAAATATTTCATTAACTTAAATTGTTAGTCAAATTGCACGTAAAGTCAAACGGTCAAATTTCACGGATGTTACATTATTCCCCCGTTAAAAGAATTTCGTCCCGAAATTCAACAAAACACTAATTACCAAATAAATGCGGATACTTCGACTTTATGAAATCCTCTCGCTCCCAAGTGAACTCGGCTCCACGTCTAGCATTCCACCTAACCCTATCAATCGTGTAGAGCTTATTCTTGAGTTTCTTGACTCGGCGGTCCAAGATCTCTACCGGTTCTTCAATAAATTCAAATTCGAATCAACCCTAATCTCGTCCAGGCACATGATATGTAGGGTCCGCCAAACACTTGCGTAGGTTGCAAATATGAAACACATCATGTACACCGCTAAGCTCTTGTGGTAATTCTATTCGATAAGCAACTTTTCCAACCCTTTTCGAGGATCTTGAAAGGACAATTATACCTCGGCCCGAGGTTGCCTCGCTTCACGAATCGGATGACGCCTTTCCACGGTGATACTTTCAAACGTACAAAATCACCCACTTTCAACTCTAACGGTCTCAGCCTCACGCCGGCATACTCCTTACTTAGCATGTGAGCTAGCTGGCTATTCTCTTAACTTGAGAAGTTGTTCTTGTCGTTCCTATTAGAAATCCTAACCTCACTTGGCTTTCTTTGATTCTTGGTTCGTCCCAATGGGGAGTAGCATCTCTTCTACTTAGTTCTTCGGCCAGTGTCATTCGAATACTCGCGTAACAACCGTCGTTGCACAGGATTGCCGTCATGGTTATAAGTACATTATCTTTGATCAAGTCTCAAGTCGGTTTGAGTGCCCGTTGTTCATTGGATGGCTCCCTGAATTGGAGTTAAGCGACTTCCTTTATCTGGAAGGACAGAAATCGAATCTTCGTGTACCTAACCCATTTCTTCTACAAACTAGTGTGCCCAGTTGTCAAATTTTACCGGTCTCGCCGTATCGTGATCATTTCTTGTCGTCGGCAACTTCATGGCGAAGTCCATTCCAATTCGTTTTTCTTCCAATTCTCTCCCGTCTTTCACTACATGCTTATTCACGTCTCAGAAGTCTATAAGGGCTTTGACTACGCGCGCGATGTTGGGAAGTTGAGCATAAACAAAATTTAAGTTATCGAGATGGGACAAGCCCGGTAAGTCACCCGGAAAGTCCTCGGGAGACTCAAGATTAACAAGGATGACGTTAGCTTTCAGATTCTTGAGACGGTAGCTCTAAGGACGCCTAAGTTGGAAGACTTACACGGAACCCTAAGAATCTTACCGTTAGATATTTTACACTAGTAACCCTACTACGCAACTTTAGAACTGTCTTACCCGGTGGCATCCAGATTACACTCACCTTTTTCGCCAAGAATCTTTTTATCATAGGCACCAAGTAAATGAGGAGTTTTGTCGTCTTTTAGAGTCGAGATAGATACACGGGGTATTTGAATAAATTTAGTTAGTGAGTCGCTAAACAGTCAAAATTGCAAACATATAATTCCAAAACACACGAACGAATGTAACTCAAAGGAGTAACGTTAGAATAAACGAGATTCATAGTCGGTTTCGATATCGAATAGTGCAGTAACATAACAACCATTAGGAGGAAGGTACCTTAACCAACGTTAGGATCACTTTGGTCTCCTTTGCCATTCTCTGCAAAAGCTCGGCTACGAAGTTGAACTTGATGGTCTAGTTGGCCACGGCTTTGGTTATAAACGACTATTTGTAGTTGATTACGAGGAATCGCCACTTGGGCTTGTGGTTCAGTCCATTTAGGACAAGCATTTCTGTAGTGGTCGGGGCTACCACACACAAAACAAACACCTTGATGGCTCCGAGGGTGGTCAGCTTGGGGATAGATGGTTTGAAGAGGCGTTACATTCAATGGTGTCGCTTTCGGTGCTCTACAAATCCCAGCTAAGTGCCCGTCGATTACAATTAAAGCAAGTCCCACATTGGTTAGTGGGAGAGTGATGGCGATTACACCTTCCACACAGGGGTGAGATCCTAAGTAAGTTTTCCTTGCCGGCTCTGCTACTTCAGTTTGTTGTCCAATCCATTTTGGACAATCTTTCACGTAGTGTGCACGACTACCACATCCAAAACACTCGCCTTTCTGTTGATTACCTTGGGGAGGGACGACATGAATAGGAGCCACGTTCGTTGGGCCCGTTCTCGGGGCTCTATAATTCTTGGACATGTGGCCAACTTGGTTGCAATTAAAACACGCCCTGCATTGAACGTCGGTGGTGTGGTGATTGTTGCATCTTTCACATAACGGATGAGGTCCAACATAATCTCTCCTCACCGGGCCCATCGCCGCCCTGAATCTACCCTTATTATGACCATTGGGGTCACACCTGCCCGCTTTCCTTGCCTCACTAGGTTCTCCGATTTCTTTCCTTTTCAATGAGACTCTACTCGACACCTTCTCATCGTCCATAATTACTCTAGCTTCACGCGTTTCACTGCTTTTTTGAAGGCTTGCCGTGACTTGGGCTACGATAGTAGGTATGGCGTTTACCACGGCTTGGGCAATCACGGTTGCTAAATCCGGCTCATCGCTATGGCTAGTCGCATTCCTTCTTGGTCTCACCATTTTCTACAAAGTAGAAGTAACGCGTTGACCCGAAAGTTAGCCTCACAATGCTCACATATTAGTCACACAAGTAATTAATGCCCTCATACCATATAACATACTCATTTCATCTCATTAGACTAAGGTAAGAGTGTTAGAATCCTATGAAATTGTTACTTATTATTTTATCATGTTAAGTTCATTACCATTGGTTATCTTTAATTCATGTAATCATGTCAATACATCATACAATAAAACTAACTTGTTGACTTCATTCCTACAATCGCCCGTCTACTAATACCTTTTACACGTGCATTACCAATTACCTCATAATCCGCATATAATCAAGTTTAACTAGGCCTATACGTTTTTTTTTTTTTTTTTTAAGTTTCTGCAGAACTTGAGAAGATGGATGTCCAAGTCTAGCATGCCAGAGATTGGTATTGCTTGAGCTGGATTGAGTGATGGAGTTGCATACAGATGAAGGTGGAGTAAAGATGTAAAGCCCATGAGAGATGGAACCATGAGGGATGACTCCATCATGGGCCTGCAAGTAACAATTATCATCAGTGAAAGTTACTGCAGATTTGGTGGATTTTGTGAGTTTTCTGATGGATATTAAATTGTATGCAAAAGTAGGAACATAGAAAACATCATGGAGAATCAGATTGGGTTGCAGAATGACTGTCCCTGTTTGTTTAACAAGTACATGATGTCCATTTGGCAAGGTAACTTGTATAGGTGTGGGACAGGTATTAAGAGTGGCAAAATCAGAATGTTTTATACAAATGTGGTCAGTTGCACCACTATCAAGGATCCAAGCAGCTATAAAGGCAAATGCACATGATGCCACATAATGATAAATGCAAGTAGAAATAAAGGAATACATGGCATTAGCAAAAGAGTGAGTTGTATGGATACCTTGGGCTGTGTGTTGCATCATTAGCATGAGCTGGTTAAGCTGGTTCTGGAGTTGGTCCATTCTGGAGTGCATGTGCTGGTCAGGGACTTGTGGTTGAGCATCATTTTCCATGAATGGGGTAGTTGCTGTTGTAGTGAGCACATAGTTGATGGAATTTCCTTTGTATGGAGTGGTGTTATTAAGACTTGTGGTAGGTTTGAACTTCCCATGTAAAGGATGACCAACTGGATAGCCAACAACCTGATAGCATTCTTCTTTGAAATGACCTTCCCTGTGACACTTATTGCAAAACACACCTTTCCTAAAAATGCTCTTCCTCTCATTTGGTTTGTTCTGATAAGGTGGCTTGGGTTTGTAGTTGTTGCTATTGAGTGCTCTAGAGATGGATGGGGTATAGGTTGAAAGTGTGGCTGGCATGGTTGTTGGTTTTGGCAGAATGCCCTCCCTTTGCTTTTCTTCCTGTCTTATCATACCATATGCTTTGGGAACAGTGGGTAGGGGTTGTTGTAGTAAGAGTTGTCCCCTAATGTTTGAGTAAGAGTCATCTAGTCCCATCAAGAATCGGAGTAACCGTTTTCTTTGTTCCCTTTCACCATTGGTTTTCCCATTATCACAGACACAAGCACAAGTACAAGCATATGGAGCCTCTAATGCATCTAACTCATCCCAAAGCCCTTTCAATTTGTGATAATACACCTCTATGCTAGCATTATCTTGTTTTAATTGTGTGAGATCAACAGTGATTTGATAGATCCTATGGCCATCTAGTTGTGCATAATGTTCACTTAATTCTCTCCAAAGACCAGCAACAGTGTGAACAAAGCACCATTCTGTAACACCCCAATCCGAGGCTCGGAATATCACGGAAATCACATAGCACCAGGTGGAATTACAATAGAACAAACTAAATGCAATTAGAGGATTCAGTGAATCCATACAAAACGAACAAGTAACAAAATACAACAGGAGCAAGTAAACATCAAGATTACAAATGATAACAAAAGAAGGCTATCAATCCTAAATACAATGCAACATAAGACAAATGGATCCTTGATCCATATCAGTCCAGTCCGGGTTCAACAGTAAGCAAACAATCAACTCCACGTCCTGAATAACCTGGTTACCTGAAAAGTGTACTAAGCATAGTCAACACAAGGTTGGTGAGTTCGTAGTAATGGTTCGTAAAGAACCAACAACAATAATCACAATATAAATAGAGGCTAGACATGACTTACAGTGAGCCTCTACATAACACAACATCGTCCAACAACAAGATTACACAAGACAAGTAAATGTGAAATGAGGAATGCATAAATGATATGAGTATCAATGCAAATGCCAAATGTATGAATAAGCAAATATGCCTATCCCAAGCGTGACCTTCAATCACGTATGCAACGATACCCTTCTGCCATCGCAATGGACAAGGCTGTATCTCAAAAGCATCGAGATATATATGTCTATATACTCGGGGTCAGGTCTACATCCAAAATGGGTGCATACATCTATGCACCAGGATGCCGGAAATCCCCTGCCGAGGGTCCAACAATAATGTATGCAATGCTTACAATCAAATGTAAATGCATAATCATAAACCAACGATCGATATACGATGAATATGAATCAATAATCAATATTCGCCAACCTGAGTCATCAATCAATAATCGTCAATCATAAACCAATAATCACCATTCATCAACATCGGCCATTAATACTTAACCAAAATATTAACCAAGTCAATCAACATATGATGAACCATACACTAACAATCGATAATCGTCAATCTCAACCCACTAATCAACATTCGACAACCATAAGCCACCAACCACAATTTAAACCAACTATACGTACATATACTTCAGAGGATTCTACTTCCTTCGAGTCTCAGATGCTTATATATAGGGTCCCCCGCAGCCTTCCCACCACATCTAAAACCCGACGAAGGCATAACCGACTTTCATGTATGTACATCTATCCTAATATTACTAGATACTTAACAAATATAAACTAAGTCATTCGAACGTGAAAATCATCTCAACAATTCAATACTCAAACCAATTTAACCAATCCAACGAAAGGAAACATCACACCAATCCAACAACTAAAACAATCAATCAATCAATCAAACAATAAATGCAAGTAAACACACCAGGTTTACACTTTTCAGCCCGGATCTCAAGTGAGTAGGGAGATACGAAACTCACCTTGATCGGCAAAGAAGCTAGTAAAGATTACAAACGAGTAATAGGGTCCACACGTCCACAACCTATAATTATACATCATAATACCATAATGTCAAACTCTACAAACATAAACAAGTAAGTTTAGCACAATTAGATCAAATCGCAACCCTAGACGCCTTTACAACTTTACCGTATGAAACAAGACGCTTTGACTCGACATTTTTAGAAATGGATTAAGAATCATACAAGATGAGTGTTACTACAAGAAACTAGACTCTCTTACGATTCCAACGATAGGTCATATGACTCGATTGGACTTACGGATCAAAAGTTATTAACGTTTCAAAACTGACGCGCAAAATTTCCCGAAAGTATCCACTGCGCCGCAGTGAGCCAAAACCATGCCCACTGCGCCGCAGTGGGCTAAGGAGCAAGAATGGCCGAGAGAATCCACTGCGCCGCAGTGGGGACTATGCCCTCCCACTGCGCCGCAGTGGGACAACCAGAACTGGGCAGACCTTAGCCACTGCGCCGCAGTGGGCTAGGCCTAAGCCACTGCGCCGCAGTGGCCCTTTTCTGGTCAGAACCACAAGCAGCAGCAGCATACGCAGGAACAACAACCCAAAACCCTTAAACTCGACCCAAACCAACCCAAATCGATTTGTAGGAACTTGTAACTTAATTTGAAGCATAAATAAACATCATTGACCATAAATAAACATAACCCAATCCACATATTCGACCCAAAACATCAAAATCACACCGAATCGCCCCAACCCTAAACAAAACCCTAATTACACTAAATCGCCTTTTGACTCGATTCAAGACTTGCAATAGCACCAAATCAACTAGAAACATATAAACAAGCATAAATGGAAGTAAATGGGATGATTTAGACTTACCAAAACTCTTCCTAGTGCTCAAATCCGAATTTAGGTCAAAATGGGTGAAATGTTAGAACTAGGCTTTTGGTTCTTCAAAGATGGCGACAATGAGATGAAGATGGTTACGATTCTTGTATTTCAGTTCCAAACACACTAAGTTGATGATAGAGAGATGGAGAAATGAAGAGGAGTTTCTTGCTCTTTTTACTTAGAGAGAAAAGAGAGAAAAGAGATAGAGAAAAGATAAGAAAATGAAAGGGAAGGGATAAGGGGGAGGGGAAATGGGTCTTGGGGCTGGTGGGTCTTGGACTACCCACGGGCCGACCCGTTTCCTTCACAAGCCAAATTACAAAACGTTAGGCATTTAAACACCGATTAAACATATTATCGACCCGACGAACATACCACATTGTCATTTAATCACAAAACGACCCAAATATTTCATTAACTTAAATTGTTAGTCAAATTGCACGTAAAGTCAACGGGTCAAAATTCACGGATGTTACATTATTCCCCCGTCAAAAGAATTTCGTCCCGAAATTCAACAAAACACTAATTACTAAATAAATGCGGATACTTAGTCTTCATATGATCCTCTCGCTCCCAACTGAACTCGGCTCCACGCCCAGCGTTTCCACCTAACCCTATCAATCGTGTAGAGCTTATTCTTGAGTTTCTTGACTCGGCGGTCCAAGATCTCTACCGGTTCTTCAATAAAATTCAAATTCGAATCAACCCTAATCTCGTCCATAGGCACATGAGAGGTAGGGTCCGCCAAACACTTGCGTAGGTTGCAATTATGAAACACATCATGTACACCGCTAAGCTCTTGTGGTAATTCTATTCGATAAGCAACTTTTCCAACCCTTTTCGAGGATCTTGAAAGGACAATTATACCTCGGCCCGAGTTTGCTTCGCTTCACGAATCGGATGACGCCTTTCCACGGTGATACTTTCAAACGTACAAAATCACCCACTTTCAACTCTAACGGTCTCAGCCTCACATCGGCATACTCCTTACTTAGCATGCGAGCTAGCTGGGCTATTCTCTTAGCTTGAGAAGTTGTTCTTGTCATTCCTATTAGAAATCCTAACCCGCTACTTGGCTTTCTTTGATTCTTGGTTCGTCCCAATGGGGAGTAGCATCTCTTCTACTTAGTTCTTCGGCCAGTGTCATTCGAATACTCGCGTAACAACCGTCGTTGTACAGGATTGCCGTCATGGTTATAAGTACATTATCTTTGATCAAGTCTCAAGTCGGTTTGAGTGCCCGTTGCTCATTGGATGGCTCCCTGAATTGGAGTTAAGCGACTTTCTTTATCTGAAATGATAGAAATCGAATCTTCGTGTACCTAACCCATTTCTTCTACATACTAATGTGCCAAGTTGTCAAATTTTACCGGTTTCGTATCATGATCACTTCTTGTCGTCGGCGACTTCACGGCGAAGTCCATTCCAATTCGTTTTTCTTCCAATCTCTCTCACGTCTTTCACTACATGCTTATTCACGTCTCAGAAGTCTATAAGGGCTTTGACTACGCGCGCGATGTTGGGAAGTTGAGCATAAACGAAATTTAAGTTATCGAGATGGGACAAGCCTGATAAGTCACCCGGAAAGTCCTCGGGAGACTCAAGATTAACAAGGATGACGTTAGCTTTCAGATTCTTGAGACGGTAGCTCTAAGGACGCCTAAGTTGGAAGACTTACACGGAACCCTAAGAATTCTACCGTTAGATATTTTACACTAGTAACCCTACTACGCAACTTTAGAACTGTCTTACCCGGTGGCATCCAGATTACACTCACTTTTTCGCCAAGAATCTTTAGATCATAGGCACCAAGTAAATGAGGAGTTTTGTCGTCTTTTAGAGTCGAGATAGATACACGGGGTATCTGAATAAATTTAGTTAGTGAGTCGCTAAACAGTCAAAATTGCAAACGTATAATTCCAAAACACACGAACGAATGTAACTCAAAGGAGTAACGTTAGAATAAACGAGATCATAGTCGGTTTCGATATCGAATAGTGTCGTAACATAACAACTATTAGGAGGAATGTACCTTAACCAACGTTAGGATCACTTTGGTCTCCTTTGCCATTCTCTGCAAAAGCTCGGCTACGAGGTTGAACTTGATGGTCTTGTTGGCCACGGCTTTGGTTATAAACGACTATTTGTAGTTGATTGCGAGGAACCGCCACTTGGGCTTGTGGTTCAGTCCATCTAGGACAAGCATTTCTGTAGTGGTGGGGCTACCACACACAAAACAAACACCTTGATGGCTCCGAGGGTGGTCAGCTTGGGGATAGATGGTTTGAAGAGGCGTTACATTCAATGGTGTCGCTTTCGGTGCTCTACAAATCTTAGCCTCGTGCCCGATTCGATTACAATTAAAGCAAGTCCCACATTGGATAGTGGGAGAGTGATGGCGATTACACCTTCCACACAAGGGGTGAGATCCTAAGTAAGATTTCCTTGCCGGCTCTGCTACTTCAGCTTGTTGTCCAATCCATTTCGGACAATATTTCACGTAGTGTGCACGACTACCACATCCAAAACACTCGCCTTTTTGTTGATTACCTTGGGAAGGGACGACATGAATAGGAGCCACGTTCGTTGGGCCCGTTCTCGGGGCTCTACAATTCTTGGACATGTGGCCAACTTGGTTGCAATTAAAACACGCCCTGCATTGAACGTCGGTGGTGTGGTGATTGTTGCATCTTTCACATAACGGATGAGGTCCAACATAAGCTTTCCTCACCGGGCCCATCGCCGTCCTGAACCTACCCTTATTATGACCATTGGGGTCACACCGGCCCGCTTTCCTTGCCCCACTAGGTTCTCCGATTTCTTTCCTTTTCAATGAGACTCTACTCGACACCTTCTCATCGTCCATAATTACTCTAGCTTCACGCGTTTCATTGCTTCTTTGGAGACTTGCCGTGACTTGGGCTACGATAGTAGGTATGGCGTTTACCACTGCTTGGGCAATCACGGTTGCTAAATCCGGCTCATCGCTATGGCTAGTCGCATTCCTTCTTGGTCTCACCATTTTCTACAAAGTAAGTAACGCGTTGACCCGAAAGTTAGCCTCACAATGCTCACATATTAGTCACACAAGTAATTAATGCTCTCATACCATATAACATACTCATTTCATCTCATTAGACTAAGGTAAGAGTGTTAGAATCCTATGAAATTTGTTACTTATTATTTTATCATGTTAAGTTCATTACCATTGGTTATCTCTAATTCATGTAATCATGTCAATACATCATACAATAAAACTAACTTGTTGACTTCATTCCTACAATCGCCCGTCTACTAATACCTTTTACACGTGTATTACCAATTACTTCATAATCCGCATATAATCAAGTTTAACTAGGCCTCATACGTTTTTTTTTTAAGTTCACATACCATTAAGCAACATATCCCTACTGTTCACCGATTACGATTAACATTATTAGTATTGGAAAATCATTCGTTTATAATACATATGAGTTAGGATGTTTACAACCTTGATATTCTCTTAGGGCGCATATCAACATATTTATCACGTTGTATCCTAACCGTCTATCAACACGTTTAAGTCAAATTACAACAAAAGCATTTACGATTTCAACTTGACCACTACGGGCCATACATACATACATACACATCACACATGCATAACATATATGTTACTAAATCATACTAGTCAACATGTCATTCCACCACTAAATCCAATAATAGTAGTAGTTCTAGAGTTTATGACCCGGGGTTTAGCTTCACAGTTTCTCTCATGTTAACCGCCTTATTAGTTAGTGTTTTAACGCCGACACACTACACATGTTCAATGTCTTTTACTAAGGCCAACATATAAATATTCTCAATTAACTGTCATATATCATGTTATCATACCAACATACCCTACGTGTTTCACATTACTACACTAAGGACAGTATATCAAAGTTCTCAAATAATCGTTATCTATCATTTTCTCGTGCTAAGTTCACAACAATTTACCATCGTCAAAACCAATTACTCGAATTAAACACATCTCATTACAAGCAACTAAAGCAAGTCACTAACACGAGTGATTTAAAGTATAATCCGAATTTGATATGCTCTCTAGTTATTGACCAGGTATGTATACAGGGTGTACCAACGGCTAACCCTCCACCTAATCAACTCCCATGAAGCATATCGGTTCCTTATTATACTCTAAGCCAAGCATGCGCAATCCATGATGTTATTAACTTGTTATAATATTGGGTGACCATAAAAGAGTTGATCGGGTTCTTTTAGGGTTGCCACAATATTATACTAAGTTAATAACATAACTTCATTTTGCTCTAAATCATCAAACTAGGACCAATCAATAACAACAATCCATATTAATGACAATCAAATTCAATCAAAGCACACATTAACCACATTGTATCCATTCCACATTCATCACGTTGAATTCAAGCCATCACATAAGTGGTCTTAACTACGAACTCACAAGGGGATTCACATATTTCACGTTGCACACGAATTTCCTAACCATGCATGCTATATGAAGAGTTTTAACTTAAGCCGTAGTCTAGGTCAAACCGCCTAATTCTCTACGACCACGCATGGGCCACCATTCTGGAACACCCCAAGCCGAGGCTCGGAATATCACGGAAATCACATAGCACCAGGTGGAATTACAATAGAACAAACTAAATGCAATTAGAGGATTCAGTGAATCCATACAAAACGGCAACAAGTAACAAAATACAACAGGAGCAAGTAAACATCAAGATTACAAACGACAACAAAAGAAGGCTATCAATCCTAAATACAATGCAACATAAGGCAAATGGATCCTTGATCCATATCAGTCCAGTCCGGGTTCAACAGTAAAGCAAACAATCAACCTCCACGTCCTGAATAACCTGGTTACCTGAAAAGTGTACTAAGCATAGTCAACACAAGGTTGGTGAGTTCGTAGTAATGGTTCGTAAAGAACCAACAACAATAATCACAAATAAGAATAGAGGCTAGACATGACTTACAGTGAGCCTCTACATAACACAACATCGCCCAACAACAAGATTACACAAGACAAGAAAATGTGTAATGAGGAATGCACAAATGATATGCGTATCAATGCAATGCCAAATGTATGAATAAGCAAATATGCCTATCCCAAGCGTGACCTTCAATCACGTATGCAACGATACCCTTCTGCCATCGCCATGGACAAGGCTGTATCTCAAAAACATCGATATATATATGTCTATATACTCGGGGTCAGGTCTACATCCAAAATGGGTGCATACATCTATGCACCAGGATGCCGGCAATCCCCTGCCGAGGGTCCAACAATAATGTATGCAATGCTTACAATCAAATGTAAATGCATAATCATAAACCAACGATCGATATACGATGAATATGAATCAATAATCAATATTCGCCAATCCTGAGTCATCAATCAATAAACGTCAATCCTAAACCAATAATCACCATTCATCAATATCGGCCATTAATACTTAACCAAAATATTAACCAAGTCAATCGACATATGATGAACCATAACTAATAATCAATAATCGTCAATCTTAACCCACTAATCAACATTCGACAACCATAAGCCACCAACCACAATTTACCAACTATACGTACATATACTTCAGAGGATTCTACTTCCTTCGAGTCTCAGATGCTTATATATAGGGTCACCCGCAGCCTTCCCACCACATCTAAAACCCGACGAAGGCATAACCGACTTTCAGGTATGTACATCTATCCTAATATTACTAGATACTTAACAAATATAAACTAAGTCATTCGAACGTGAAAATCATCTCAACAATTCAATACTCCAACCAATTTAACCAATCAAACGAAAGGAAACATCACACCAATCCAACAACTAAAACAATCAATCAATCAATCAAACAATAAATGCAAGTAAACACACCAGGTTTACACTTTTCAGCCCGGATCTCAAGTGAGTAGGGAGATACGAAACTCACCTTGTCCGCAAAGAAGCTAGTAAAAGATTACAAACGAGTAATCGGGTCCACACGTCCACAACCTATAATTATACATCATAATACCATAATGTCAACTCTACAATCATAAACAAGTTGGTTTAGCACAATTAGGTCAAATCGCAAACCCTAGACGCCTTTACAACTTTACCGTATATGAAACAAGACGCTTTGACTCGACATTTTTAGAAATGGATTAAGAATCATACAAGATGAGTGTTACTACAAGAAACTATACTCTCTTACGATTCCAACGATAGGTCATACGACTTATTTGGACTTACGGATCAAAAGTTATTAACGTTTCAAAATGACGCGCATAAATTCACCAAAATCCATGCGCCGCAGTGAGCCAAAACCATGCCCACTGCGCCGCAGTGGGCTAAAGAGCAAGAATGGCCGAGAGAATCCACTGCGCCGCAGTGGGGACTATGCCCTCCCACTGCGCCGCAGTGGGACAACCTGCAGATTAGACCAGCACTGCGCCGCAGTGGGCTAGGCCTAAGCCACTGCGCCGCTAGTGGCCTTCTGGCCAGAACCCAGCAGCACCAGCAGGCAAAAACGACCCAAACACACCCGAAAACGATCCAACGACCTCCAAATCGATTTGTAGGAACTTGTAACTTGAAATGAAGCATAAATAAACATCATTAACCATAAATAAACATAACCCAATCCACAAATTCGACCCAAAACATCAAAATCACACCGAATCGCCCCAACCCTAAACAAAACCCTAATTACACTAAATCGCCTTTTGACTCGATTCAAGACTTGCAATTGCACCAAATCAACTAGAAACATATAAACAAGCATAATGGAAGTAAATGGGATGATTTAGACTTACCAAAACTCTTCCTAGTGCTCAAATCCGAATTTAGGTCAAAATGGGTGAAATGTTAGAACTAGGCTTTTGGTTCTTCAAAGATGGCGACAATGAGATGAAGATGGTTGATTTCTATGTTAAGACCGTTCCAACACTAATTTGATGCAAAAATGGTGAAGAAGATTGAAATGGGTCTTGCCCTTTTTACTTAGAGAGAAAGAGAGAAAAGAGATAGATAGATAGAAAAGATAAGAAAATGAAAGGGAAAGGATAAGGGGGAGGGGAAATGGGTCTTGGGGCTGGTGGGTCTTGGACTACCCACGGGCCGACCCGTTTCCTTCACAAGCCATAATACAAACGTTAGGCATTTAAACACCGATTAAAACATATTATCGACCCGACGAATATACCACGTTGTCATTAAATCACAAAACGACCCAACTATTTCATTAACTTAAATTGTTAGTCAAATTGCACGTAAAGTCAAACGGTCAAAATTCACGGATGTTACATTATTCCCCCGTCAAAAGAATTTCGTCCCGAAATTCAACAAAACACTAATTACTAAATAAATGCGGATACTTAGACTTCATATGATCCTTTCGCTCCCAACTGAACTCGGCTCCACGCCCAGCGTTTCCACCTAACCCTATCAATCGTGTAGAGCTTATTCTTGAGTTTCTTGACTCGGCGGTCCAAGATCTCTACCGGTTCTTCAATAAAATTCAAATTCGAATCAACCCTAATCTCGTCCATAGGCACATGAGAGGTAGGGTCCGCCAAACACTTGCGTAGGTTGCAATTATGAAACACATCATGTACACCGCTAAGCTCTTGTGGTAATTCTATTCGATAAGCAACTTTTCCAACCCTTTTCGAGGATCTTGAAAGGACAATTATACCTCGGCCCGAGTTTGCCTCGCTTCACGAATCGGATGACGCCTTTCCACGGTGATACTTTCAAACGTACAAAATCACCCACTTTCAACTCTAACGGTCTCAGCCTCACGCCGGCATACTCTTTACTTAGCATGTGAGCTAGCTGGCTATTTTCTTAGCTTGAGAAGTTGTTCTTGTCATTCCTATTAGAAGTCCTAACCCTCTACTTTGGCTTTCTTTGATTCTTGGTTCGTCCCAATGGGGAGTAGCATCTCTTCTACTTAGTTCTTCGGCCAGTGTCATTCGAATACTCGCGTAACAACCGTCGTTGTACAGGATTGCCGTCATGGTTATAAGTACATTATCTTTGATCAAGTCTCAAGTCGGTTTGAGTGCCCGTCGTTCATTGGATGGCTCCCTGAATTGGAGTTAAGCGACTTCCTTTATCTGGAAGGACAGAAATCGAATCTTCGTGTACCTAACCCATTTCTTCTACATACTAAGTGTGCCCAGTTGTCAAATTTTACCGGTTTCATCATATCATGATCACTTCGTGTCGTCGGCGACTTCACGGCGAAGTCCATTCCAATTCGTTTTTCTTCCAATCTCTCTCCCGTCTTTCACTACATGCTTATTCACGTCTCAGAAGTCTATAAGGGCTTTGACTACGCGCGCGATGTTGGGAAGTTGAGCATAAACGAAATTTAAGTTATCGAGATGGGACAAGCCCGATAAGTCACCCGGAAAAGCGTTCGGGAGACTCAAGATTAACAAGGACAACGTTAGCTTTCAGATTCTTGAGACGGTAGCTCTAAGGACGCCTAAGTTGGAAGACTTACACGGAACCCTAAGAATCCTACCGTTAGATATTTTACACTAGTAACCCTACTACGCAACTTTAGAACTGTCTTACCCGGTGGCATCCAGATTACACTTCACTTTTTCGCCAAGAATCTTTAAATCATAGGCACCAAGTAAATGAGGAGTTTTGTCGTCTTTTAGAGTCGAGATAGATACACGGGGTATTTGAATAAATTTAGTTAGTGAGTCGCTAAACAGTCAAAATGTGCAAACGTATAATTCCAAAACACACGAACGAATGTAACTCAAAGGAGTAACGTTAGAATAAACGAGATTCATAGTCGGTTTCGATATCGAATAGTGTAGTAACATAACAACCATTAGGAGGAATGTACCTTAACCAACGTTAGGATCACTTTGGTCTCCTTTGCCATTCTCTGCAAAAGCTCGGCTACGAGGTTGAACTTGATGGTCTGTTGGCCACGGCTTTGGTTATAAACGACTATTTGTAGTTGATCGGGAGGAACCGCCACTTGGGCTTGTGGTTAGTCCATCTAGGACAAGCATCTCTGTAGTGGTCGGGGCTACCACACACAAAACAAACACCTTGATGGCTCCGAGGGTGGTCAGCTTGGGGGTAGATGGTTTGAAGAGGCGTTACATTCAATGGTGTCGCTTTCGGTGCTCTACAAATCTTAGCCTCGTGCCCGATTCGATTACAATTAAAGCAAGTCCCACATTGGATAGTGGGAGAGTGATGACGATTACACCTTCCACACAAGGGGTGAGATCCTAAGTAAGTTTTCCTTGCCGGCTCTGCTACTTCAGCTTGTTGTCCAATCCATTCCGAACAATCTTTCACGTAGTGTGCACGACTACCACATCCAAAACACTCGCCTTTCTGTTGATTACCTTGGGGAGGGACGACATGAATAGGAGCCACGTTCGTTGGGCCCGTTCTCGGGGCTCTACAATTCTTGGACATGTGGCCAACTTGGTTGCAATTAAAACACGCCCTGCATTGAACGTCGGTGGTGTGGTGATTGTTGCATCTTTCACATAACGGATGAGGTCCAACATAAGCTTTCCTCACCGGGCCCATCGCCGCCCTGAATCTACCCTTATTATGACCATTGGGGTCACACCTGCCCGCTTTCCTTGCCTCACTAGGTCCTCCGATTTCTTTCCTTTTTGAGGAGGCCCTACCCGACACCTTCTCGTCACCCAAATTCATTCTAGTTCCACGCGTCTCATTGCTTCTTTGAAGGCTTGCCGTGACTTGGGCTACGATAGTAGGTATGGCGTTTACCACGGCTTGGGCAATCACGGTTGCTAAATCCGGTTCATCGCTATGGCTAGTCGTATTCCTTCTTGATCTCACCATTTTCTACAAGGTAAGTAACGCGTTGACCCGAAAGTTAGCCTCACAATACACAAAGTCAAAAAAAAAAAAAAAAAAAAAAAAACAAAAAAAAAAAAAAACAAAGAATTAACCAAAAGTTAGCCTCACAATGCTCACATATTAGTCACACAAGTAATTAATGCTCTCATACCATATAACATACTCATTTCATCTCATTAGACTAAGGTAAGAGTGTTAGAATCCTATGAAATTGTTACTTATTATTTTATCATGTTAAGTTCATTACCATTGGTTATCTTTAATTCATGTAATCATGTCAATACATCATACAATAAAACTAACTTGTTAACTTCATTCCTACAATCGCCCGTCTACTAATACCTTTTACACGTGCATTACCAATTACCTCATAATCCGCATATAATCAAGTTTAACTAGGCCTCATACGTTTTTAAGTTCACATACCATTAAGCAACATATCCCTATTGTTCACCGATTACGATTAACATTATTAGTGTTGGAAAATCATTCGTTTATAATACATATGAGTTAGGATGTTTACAACCTCGATACTCTCTTAGGGTGCATATCAACATATCTATCACGTCGTATCCTAACCGTTTATCAACACGTTTAAGTCAAATTACAACAAAAGCATTTACGACCTCAACTTGACCACTACGGGCCATACATACATACATACACATCACACATGCATAACATATATGTTACTAAATCATACTAGTCAACATGTCATTCCACTGCTAAATCCAATAATAGTAGTAGTTCTAGAGTTTATGACCCGGGGGTTAGCTTCACAGTTTCTCTCATGTTAACCGCCTTATTAGTGAGTGTTTTAACGTCGACACACTACACATGTTCAATGTCTTTTACTAAGGCCAACATATAAATATTCTCAATTAACTGTCATATATCATGTTATCATACCAACATACCCTACGTGTTTCACATTACTACACTAAGGACAGTATATCAAAGTTCTCAATTAATCGTTATCTATTATTTTCTCGTGCTAAGTTCACAACAATTTACCATCGTCAAAACCAATTACTCGAATTAAACACATCTCATTACAAGAAACTAAAACAAGTCACTAACACGAGTGATTTAAAGTATAATCCGAATTCGATATGCTCTCTAGTTATTGACCAGGTATGTATACAGGGTGTACCAACGGCTAACCCTCCACTCAATCAACATCCATTAAGCATATCGGTTCCTTATTATACTCTAAGCCATGCATGCGCAATCCATGATGTTATTAACTTGTTATAATATTGGGCGACCATAAAAGAGTTGATCGGGTTCTTTTAGGGTTGCCACAATATTATACTAAGTTAATAACATAACTTCATTTTGCTCTAAATAATCAAACTAGCACCAATCAATAACAACAATCCATATTAATGACAATCAAATTCAATCAAAGCACACATTAACCACATTGTATCCATCCCACATTCATCACGTTGAATTCAAGCCATCACATAAGTGGTCTTAACTACGAACTCACAAGGGGATTCACATAATTCACATTGCACACGAATTCCCTAACCATGCATGCTATATGAAGAGTTTTAACTTAAGCCGTAGTCTAGGTCAAACCGCCTAATTCTCTACGACCACGCATGGCCCACCATTCTGTAACACCCCAAGCCGAGGCTCGGAATATCACGGAAATCACATAGCACCAGGTGGAATTACAATAGAACAAACTAAATGCAAATAAAGGATTCAGTGAATCCATACAAAACGAATAACAAGTATCAAAATACAACAGGAGCAAGTAAACATCAAGATTACAACGACAACAAAAGAAGGCTATCAATCCTAAATACAATGCAACATAAGGCAAATGGATCCTTGATCCATATCAGTCCAGTCCGGGTTCAACAGTAAGCAAACAATCAACTCCACGTCCTGAATAACCTGGTTACCTGAAAAGTGTACTAAGCATAGTCAACACAAGGTTGGTGAGTTCGTAGTAATGGTTCGTAAAGAACCAACATCAATAATCACAATATAAGAATAGAGGCTAGACATGACTTACAGTGAGCCTCTACATAACACAACATTGTCCAACAACAAGATTACACAAGACAAGTAAATGTGTAATGAGGAATGCATAAATGATGTATGTATCAATGCAAATGCCAAATGAATGAATAAGCAAATATGCCTATCCCAAGCGTGACCTTCAATCACGTATGCAACGATACCCTTCTGCCATCGCAATGGACAAGGCTGTATCTCAAAATCATCGAGATATATATGTCTATATACTCGGGGTCAGGTCTACATCCAAAATGGGGCATACATCTATGCACCAGGATGCCGGCAAATCCCCTGCCGAGGGTCCAACAATAATGTATGCAATGCTTACAATCAAAAGTAAATGCATAAATCATAAACCAACGATCGATATACGATGAATATGAATCAATAATCAATATTCGCCAAATCTGAGCCATCAATCAATAATCGTCAATCATAAACCAATAATCACCATTCATCAACATCAGCCATTAATACTTAACCAAAATATTAACCAAGTCAATCAACATATGATGAACCATAAACTAATAATCACTAATCGTCAATCTTAACCCACTAATCAACATTCGACAACCATAAGCCACCAACCACAATTTAAACCAACTATACGTACATATACTTCAGAGGATTCTACTTCCTTCGAGTCTCAGATGCTTATATATAGGGTCACCCGCAGCCTTCCCCCCACATCTAAAACCCGACGAAGGCATAACCGACTTTCATGTATGTACACCTATCCTAATATTACTAGATACTTAACAAATATAAACTAAGTCATTCGAACGTGAAAATCATCTCAACAATTCAATACTCAAACCAATTTAACCAATCAAACGAAAGGAAACATCACACCAATCCAACAACTAAAACAATCAATCAATCAATCAATCAATAAATGCAAGTAAACACACCAGGTTTACACTTTTCAGCCCGGATCTCAAGTGAGTAGGGAGATACGAAACTCACCTTGTCCGCAAAGAAGCTAGTAAAAGATTACAAACGAGTAATCGGGTCCACACGTCCACAACCTATAATTATACATCATAATACCATAATGTCAACTCTACAAACATAAACAAGTAAGTTTAGCACAATTAGGTCAAATCGCAAACCCTAGACGCCTTTACAACTTTACCGTATATGAAACAAGACGCTTTGACTCAACATTTTTAGAAATGGATTAAGAATCATACAAGATGAGTGTTACTACAAGAAACTAGACTCTCTTACGATTCCAACGATAGGTCATATGACTCGATTGGACTTACGGATCAAAAGTTATTAACGTTTCAAAACTGACGCGCAAAATTCCCCGAAAGTATCCACTGCGCCGCAGTGAGCCAAAACCATGCCCACTGCGCCGCAGTGGGCTAAGGAGCAAGAATGGCCGAGAGAATCCACTACGCCGCAGTGGGGACTATGCCCTCCCACTGCGCCGCAGTGGGACAACCAGAACTGGGCAGACCTAGCCACTGCGCCGCAGTGGGCTAGGCCTAAGCCACTGCGCCGCAGTGGCCCTTTTTTGGCCAGAACCACAAGCAGCAGCAGCAGCAGCAACAACAACCCAAAACCCTTAAACTCGACCCAAACCAACTAAATCGTAAGGCCTTGTAACTTGAAATGAAGCATAAATAAACATCATTGACCATAATAAAACATAACCCAATCCACCAATTCGACCCAAAACATCCCAAAATCATACCGAATCGCCCAACCCTAAACAAAACCCTAATTACACTAAATCGCCTTTTGACTCGATTCAAGACTTGCAATAGCACCAAATCAACTAGAAACACATAAACAAGCATAAATGGAAGTAAATGGGATGATTTAGACTTACCAAAACTCTTCCTAGTGCTCAAATCCGAATTTAGGTCAAAATGGGTGAAATGTTAGAACTAGGCTTTTGGTTCTTCAAAGATGGACGACAATGAGATGAAGATGATTACGATTCTTGTATTATGTTCAAACACAACTTGCAAGAGAAGAGAGATGAGAAGGATTGCTCTTTTTACTTGGAGAGAAAGAGAGAAAGAGATAGATAGGTAGAAAAGATAAGAAATGAAAGGGAAATGATAAGGGGGAGGGAAATGGGTCTTGGGGGCTGGTGGGTCTTGGACTACCCACGGGCCGACCCGTTTCTTCACAAGCCATAATACAAACGTTAGGCATTTAAACACCGATTAAAACATATTATCGACCCGACGAATATACCACGTTGTCATTTAGTCACAAAACGACCCAAATATTTCATTAACCTAAATTGTTAGTCAAATTGCACGTAAAGTCAAACGGTCAAATTTCACGGATGTTACAAATTCAATAGTTCATAAATAAGATCCAAGAAATTACCATATCGTTGGTTCTGTCCCATAGTGACTTCAGAGGTGATGTTGCAGCAGGTTCCTTGTATTCTCCAGTGATGATTTTGACTTTATTCTTTGCACTTAATGCAATTAGCATCGATCTTTTCCAAGAGCTGAAGTTTTCTGAACCAGTTAACTTCTTAGAGATGAGGATAAGCCCTGGATGGTCTGTTTGATGGAGATACAGTGGATGGTGAACAGATTCAACATCTGTGAGTGATTCTTGAGTGGTTTGTGTTTCTTGCTCAGGTGTAGCATCATCTGGCATCTTGATTTTGATTAATTTTGACTAATTTTGATTTTCTTGAAAAATTAGGGTTTTAAAGAAAAATTGGGGATTTTCGAATTAGAGAGATTTAGTGGTGAGGGTAAGATGATTTGTACATCGGACGATAGAGGAAGAAGAGTAAAACAACTTTGATGAAGAGTTCATCGGAAAATATGGCCGATTCCGGCGACCGGCGACGGATCTCTCTCTGATACCATGAAGAACAAGATGAGAGGGAAAAAATCTTAATTCAAAAATTAATTACAGAAATAATACAAAATCGTTTTTATATCTAAAATAACCGCCTAACTAATAAACTTTCAAACTTGTCACTTTTAGTCCCTCTAACTTTCTAAGTTTGCTATATTTACATTTCTGGCACTACATTTTGTCACAATACAATAAACTCTTTGTTACAACATCTTTCAACTTGGTGCTATACTTTGTAGCTTGACAAGCATTCACTTTCGATCTTGTAGTCTGCAAATCAGATACATTACTTGTATCTTCAGTTAGACTTTATTACTTGAGGCGTTTATCACATATAAAGATTTTGTAACTTACATGAGGCCCCTCAGTTGTCTCTCTAAGACTTACATGCTAAGGCCTTTCCAATCTCTTTAAAGTTCATCCATAACCTATATAGAATTACGGATCACCGGAATAGAATTACGGATGTACACATGACCCCCAGGTCGTTTTTAGGATTTGAGTGCAAAGGATGTGATACTAAAGTGAGTGTGTGAGGTGCATGCGGGATTTGAGGGGGGAAAACACTTCGTTTGACATTCTAGATTTCTATAGCATAGCTTCTTTTCCTGTATTAGGGATCATCATTACAAACTATGTAGACCCCGTCGTATTCATTTTATTTATATAATTTGTAGTTGGCCTCTGTTGCCGGCCAGGAGATCAAGGCATGACGCAAAATCTAGACGGAGATGATTATAATTATTGAGGTGTCGAATTCTCTGAAGGTCAATTACTATTTCTTTGTCTTTAGGTTTTTAACCGTATATATTCCGTAATTAAAATTAAACCATCATTGACCTGGGTTTCTTTCCATTCCTTATAAGACAGTTGACACCTGAAGCCAACCTCCAACATATATTGGTGAAACCTCCACCTAAACCATAAGACCCGAACCGATGTTTTGCCCACCTTACAAGCTATTCTTAAGAGGATCACAACCACCTTTGAAAGACCTTATTTTACAACATGACTTTCCAAAAAAACTGTGACTTAATCGATATTTCAAATTTCAAACCCGTATAATCGTTTACTATCTTATTTCATTTTAATTTCCTTGAAGTTTTTGTTACCCCGGGGATACAAAGAAAACCTTTTAGCGAAGAGTATCTTATTTTTAGCATGCATGCGAACATTGTCTGCCTTTCCACAGCTTACTGCAAATCTGCTTAGTTCTACAAAATAAGTTGAACGTCTTAGTGTGCCGATATAATGGAGGAATTGTCTATTCCATCAAATGATTTTTGTCCATAAAATGTTGGAGTGTGATCATTTTATTATAAATCGCATGTCCGGGAATAGTTTAAGCCTACGGGGTCACACAAAAAGACACGGTAACTCGATAATATTAATTGATATGTTAAAGTAATATATTAATTAGTTTGATCACGAAATGATTAATTAAATATAATTAAAGGGTTAGTTGTATTTAATTAATTAAAAGGAGGATTAAAAATGTGAAAGTGGTCAAATTCCACCAAGTGGTCAAATTCCACCAAGTGGTCAAATTCCACCAAGTGGTCAAATTCCACCAAACCTAATTAAGTCCTATAAATAGAGGCTTAATTCTTGGTTTTTCACACACATAATTTCACATTACTTTTCCTCTCCTTTTGCTCCCTTTTTCTTTGAAGTGCCGATTCTCTTTTTTATTAAGGGGAATTACTTCTTTGAAGATTAAGGTTTTAGAACAATTCTTTGAAGTGCCGATTCTCTTTTTTATTAAGGGGAATTACTTCTTTGAAGATTAAAGTTTTAGAACAAAGGGTTGTTCGGTTAAGTGATCGGGGTACTAGCATACATTATACGGGGTGTCTAGTGTGCGATCGTAGAGGGGTTTTGTTTTAAACCCTAAATAATAATTATTATATTTTTATTGGAGCTTTGTAAAAGGTACACAACTCAATTCTATTCTTTGTTGATTAATATGATTGCATATATGTTTGATATTTCTTCCGTTGCGCTTACTCGTGATTATATATATGATATATTCTAACAGTGGTATCAGAGACACATATGTGATCTATTAATTACAAAGTTCAAAACTTGAAGGGGGTTTAAGGGTTGGTTGATTTTAATTAATTGTTAAATAATTAAAGGTTGTTTTCTTATTTTTCATTAATTAAAATCGGTTTTTTTTTTTAAATAATATAAGGGTTTTTTTTTTTGTTTAATTAAAATTTTAACCTTATTCAATGGAGATTGAAACCCTCAAGCAAGTTTTGAATTGTGAATTGACATGTTTTATGTGATGAATTGCATGATTATGTGTATCTTAATTATTTAAAGTTGTTAAATAATAGTAAAATCACAAGAAATTCATGCAAAATCAATTGTGATTTTACTGAATATATAGAGATATATTGTGCAAAGAATAATGATCCAATAAGTAGGGTTAATTATAAGATAATTGTGTGACAATGTGAATTTTTCGTGTAAATTTTCTGATCTGCGACAGTTTACTAAAAAATTCATAACAATTAATCGGTAATGAGCTGGAAGTCGAAATTTAAACTGTAGATTGTCGACTCATAGGGCTACAACTTTGTAGTTCTGGTCGAAAGCTGAATCGGACCAGAAACAGGCTTAAACTGGTCGTGAATCTACTGGAAATCTCCAGACAGCATGTATTTATGTGTTTATGTGCTAAATGTTAGTTATTTTGTTTAAAGGCTTACGCAATCAAGGAAACTTGATGTATGTGGTCCTTTTCTTCGGAAAGGGGAGCCGGGATTAAACATATGCATGAACCATAGTGACCATGTTTAGGTGGCCTACCTTAACTTGTTACTTGATTAAGTAGTTCGGAATTAGCATGTTTATTAATTTTTGTATTATTTATAAGTTGTATAAAGATGATGCAAAAATTGGTTTTAAAATAAACTTGACTAAGAACTATCGAAATAGAGATTTCATTAAATATTATGTTTCGAAGATTATGCATGAGTCTTCAAACATAAACCTTTGATTCATATCAAATGCATTACCCATTTAAAGTTAAGTCAATGCCACCCACTTTGCTAAGAACACTTGCCAGTGCTTTTTGCTCTACGTGAGACGTAGGTGAATTGTATCTCTTCAAGGTAGATTACCACTCGTTGTGAGACAGCGGTGGACTATCTACATGTTCTTAATTGGGTGACTTAAAACGAGTTAAGAGGTGAGACCTTGAAACCCGTGGCATAAGATGGGACAAAACATGTTTACAAAACACTTAATACCCCTTTAAAGTGTTGTTGTAAGTCCCATAAATCTAGGAGTTGCATGAATGCAATTATCGATTTTCGATTACCTTTTGAATATCGTCATTTCTAGCAGATCAACTGATGAAATGATTATATGTCAAGTTGGACCCTAGCCTTAGTGAAAGTAATTTGTTAGATGAATTTAACAAGGGTAAAATTACATTTCTTAAGGGTAATTATCGGAATACTGATAATTGAACTTTTGTCTGTTTTGTAGATGGCAACAAACAATACCACTCAAAACATACACCAATCGGCATTTAGGTCGATGTTGGAAAGGGAAAAGCTTTCTGGGCCAAATTTCAATGATTGGTATCGTCAGCTCAGGATCGTTTTGAGAGCTGAAAGGAAATACCAAGTCCTTGAAGAGCCAAGACCCGTTGCTCCTGAAGCTAATGCTTCTAATGAAGCACTAGCGGAATATGCGGCTGCATATGATAGACATAATGAGGTCGCTTGTCTGATGTTGGGAAGCATGAATGCTGACCTACAAAAGCAATTTGAGCATTCATTTCCATGTGATATGCTTACTGAACTCAAGTCTATGTTCGAGAAGCAAGCTGGAGTGGAGTTGTTCGATCTTATCGATGTACTTCATGACTTGCGACATGAACAAGGAACACCGGTGAGAGCTCATATCCTTAAAATGAAAGGATATTTTGAGCAGTTGGATAGGTTGGATTATGCTTATGCAAAGCCAGTACAAATTGGTATGATTCTCAAGTCCTTATCTAAGGATTTTGAAGAGTTTGCACGCAATTATACTATGCATAGCATGAATAAAACCGTTACGGAACTTCTTGCCATGGCTAATGAGTATGAAAAGAAGATTCCGAAGAAAACTGCTACTCCCCAAGTTCTCATGATCAAGGGGGGAAAGGTCCAAAAAGGCAAACAACCGAAGGGAAAGGGCAAGGTTGAAGGTAAAGGAAAGCAAGTTGTTGCTGCTCCTAAACCTAAGAAGACCCCTCCAGCGAAGAAGGAACATCCCGCTAAGAACCTACCTTGTTACCATTGTAATGAAGTGGGTCATTGGAAGCGGAATTGTCCAAAGTATCTCGCTGAGTTGAAGAAGAAGCAGCCCGGTTCGTCCGGGACTTCAGGTATATTCTTCACCATTGAATTATATTCATTTTCTAAGCGGAATTCATGGGTTTACGACACTGGGTGTGGTACTCATATCTGTAATTCATTACAGGGGCTTAGAAGGGGAAAGAAGCTGAAGCCGGGATCTTTACAACTGTTCGTGGGAAATGGCCTACCTGCAGCTGTAGAAGAGATCGGCGATTATCATTTGGTTTTACCTAGTGGTTTAATAATTGTTTTGAACAATTGTCATTATGCACCTTCTATTACTAGAGGTGTTATTTCAGTTTCTTTGTTGAAAAACAACGGATTCGTTAATGTCTTTAATGATATTGGTATTTCAGTTTCTCGAAATAATGTTCATTATTTTGATGCTATTGATTGTGATGGTATTTATGAAATTGATATGCGTGGTTGTGATTCAAAGGATAATTCAATGTATAATGTTAGCAAACGAGTCAAGCCCAATTCGGACTCGAATTATCTTTGGCATTGTCGACTTGCTCATGTTGGCAAGAAACGCATTGAAAGACTTCAAAGGGACGGTGTCTTACAAACAAATGATGAATCATTTGAAAAATGCGTATCTTGTTTTTCCGGAAAAATGACAAGGAAACCTTTTCAAAATAAACCGGAAAGGGCTAAAGAGCTACTTGGACTAATACATTCGGATGTATGTGGCCCATTTAGACATGTGTCAAGGAAAGGTGCTAACTATTTCGTCACTTTTACGGATGATTTCAGTCGTTATGGTTATGTTTACTTGATTAAACATAAACATGAAGTCTTTGAAACATTCAAGGAATTTAAAAGTGAAGTGGAGAATCAACTCAGTAAAACCATCAAGGTCCTTCGTTCGGATCGCGGTGGTGAATACTTAAGTCAAGAGTTTAAAGATTATCTTAAAAGCTTGTGGAATAGTTTAACAGCTTACTCCTCCATATACTCCACAGCATAATGGTGTATCGGAGAGGAGGAATCGAACATTGTTGGAAATGGTTCGATCAATGATGAATCATACAACTCTTCCTTTTTCGTTTTGGGATTATGCCCTCGAGACTGCTGTTCGCATTCTCAATATGGTTCCAACCAAGAAGGTTGACAAGACACCGCATGAATTGTGGCATGGGAGTGTTCCCATATTGTCTTACTTAAAGGTCTGGGGATGTGAGGCACTCGTGAAACGAGATACGCCTGACAAACTTGAATCCAAATCTGTTAAGTGCATCTTTGTAGGATACCCAAAGGAAACGATGGGTTACTACTTTCTACTTTCCTACGGAAAACACTGTCAGTGTCAAACGATATGCTGAGTTCTTTGAAGAAAAACTCATATCTCAAGAAGACAGTGGGAGGATTGTTGAACTTGATGAGCATCAAGAAGATGTGTCAACTTCTAAAGACACTAGCAATCTTCAACTTGGGGGGGAGAATGTTCAAAGAGATGAATCTCAAAATGAACTACAAGTTGAAGATGAAGCGATTCCACTTCGTAGGTCCTCAAGGACAATACGTGCTCGTGATAGATTAAATCTTATGATTGAGTCTGAAGAACACGTAGTAGGAGATTTGAATGAACCTCCTAATTTCAATGCTGCATTATCAGATCCGGAATCTGACAAATGGCTTGAAGCTGCGAATGTGGAAATGAAATCCATGAAAGACAATCAAGTCTGGAGCTTGGTTGATCTTCCACCAAATGGTAGAACCGTTGGGTGTAAGTGGATCTTCAAGAAGAAGACCGACATGGATGGAAATGTACACACCTATAAAGCTCGTCTTGTGGCGAAAAGGTTATACTCAACTTTGGAGTTGATTATGAGGAAACCTTTTCTCCCGTTGCGGACATTAGAGCTATTAGGATCATCTTAGCCATAGCAGCGTACTATGACTTTGAGATATGGCAAATGGATGTCAAAACCGCTTTCTTGAATGGTTTTATTGACAAGGAAGTTTATATGGTACAACCAGAAGGTTTTGTCGATCCTAAATATCCCAACAAAGTATGCAAACTTCAAAGGTCCATTTATGGACTAAAGCAAGCATCAAGAAGTTGGAATAAAGGTTTGATGAGGAAATCAAAAAGTTTGGTTTTGCTCAAAATCCTGATGAGCCATGTGTATATCGCAAAGCTAGTGGGAGTAATGTTACTTTCCTTGTCTTGTATGTCGATGACATATTGATAATAGGAAATCACATTCCAATGTTGAAAGACGTTAAATCTTATCTTGGAAAGTGTTTCGCTATGAAAGACTTGGGTGAAGCAGCATTCATACTTGGAATCAAAATCTATAGAGATAGAAGTAGACGGTTGATGGATTAAGTCAAAGTGCGTATATAGATAAGATCTTGAAAAGATTCAAGATGGAAAATTCTAAGCGCGGGAACTTGCCTATGCAAGAAGGACTTAGTTTATCCAACAAGAATGGTGCTTCTACACCTGAAGAGGTGGAGCGTATGAAGAGAATCCCTTATGCTTCTGCGGTGGGATCTATCATGTATGCGGTAAGATGCACTAGACCTGATGTTGCGTTCGCGCAAAATATAGTAAGCCGATATCAGCAAAATCCCGGAAAGGATCATTGGACTGCTGTGAAAAACATTCTTAAGTACATGCGTGCTACTAAAGAATTGTTTTTGGTGTATGGAGGAAATCCGGATCAAGAGCTTAAAGTCAGGATACTGTGATGCTGGATTTCAGACTGATAAGGATGATACCAAGTCTCAGTCAGGGTATGTCTTCATTTTGAATGGAGGAGCAGTAGATTGGAAAAGCAAGAAGCAATCTACCGTTGCTATGTCTGCTACAGAGTCTGAGTATATAGCTGCTTCGGATGCAGCAATGGAAGCTGTCTGGATCAGAAAGTTTATTTCTGGACTTGATGTGATGCCATCAAATAACACACCTATGGATCTGTACTGTGACAATTCTGGAGCAATTGTCATTGCCAATGAACCTGGGGTTCAAAAAGGTGCCAGACATTACCAAAGGAGATATCACTATGTTCGAGAGCAAATCGAATCACGTGAAATCAATTTACTCAAAGTTCACACAGATAATAACTTGGCGGATCCTTTTACAAAGGCATTGTCGAAGGGAAAGCTCAATAAGCATGCAGAAGGCTTAGGTCTTAAATATTGCTAAGTTATATCATGTAAATCTGTGATTAGTATTTGGATAATGGGATGTTAAACAATTGTTATTTCTAATAAATGAATTTTTATACGCGGTATAAGTGGTTTCATTTCTATAATAATTGTGTCCTATATTTGCATGTTTAATCCATGAATATTAGGTGAATATTCTAAATGTCTATTGTCGATTAATTATATGGGAATATAATTAAAGTAAGACAATTGTGAGAGATTGGTGAAAATATTTAAGGGAATATTTTGAAGATGGTGGATCGTACCAAACTCACATGATATTCAAAAGGTGAATATTGGACTTACCCCACAGAACGAATTATCATTTTATGGATCGGCGTCATTAAATGAAATTCGTGAAATGGTTACTTAATTTATCCTTTGACTTGAGATACAAGTGAGTTATGCTTGTGTGGATTGCATTTCTTGATTGTAGTTCTAACTGTCCTGAACAAGGCAGTAATAAAGGACTATTTTCAGAAATGTTAAGAAACGACATGGCCAGACACTTGTAGTCAATACAGGATTTGTTCCTTCAATTTGCAACTGAAGTATGATACCATTTGGCGCCCTCATTAATTAATTGAAGATGTTTGTGTGGCCACACCCAAATGAACTCAAGAAGTTGTCTTGACTAATTTGGTAATCTTAATTAATTGTAGAAATGAGAAACATAATCGTTAAGTTATGAAATGACATTGATCCATATTCATAATTAACAAGGGTATCTGAACAAAGGGATATTAAAGACTAAATCATTTCAACTTGGCAATTTAAGAATCTATTCTTAAATATTTCCGGGAGCATTGGAGTGTTGCTAGACGCCAACCAATGTTATTGCCTTTATAATAACATGCTCAAGTGGGAGCTGTTGGAGTGTGATCATTTTATTATAAATCGCATGTCCGGGAATAGTTTAAGCCTACGGGGTCACAAAAAGACACGGTAACTCGATAATATTAATTGATATGTTAAAGTAATATATTAATTAGTTTGATCACGAAATGATTAATTAAATATAATTAAAGGGTTAGTTGTATTTAATTAATTAAAAGGAGGATTAAAAATGTGAAAGTGGTCAAATTCCACCAAGTGGTCAAATTCCACCAAGTGGTCAAATTCCACCAAGTGGTCAAATTCCACCAAACCTAATTAAGTCCTATAAATAGAGGCTTAATTCTTGGTTTTTCACACACATAATTTCACATTACTTTTCCTCTCCTTTTGCTCCCTTTTTCTTTGAAGTGCCGATTCCCTTTTTTATTAAGGGGAATTACTTCTTTGAAGATTAAGGTTTTAGAACAATTCTTTGAAGTGCCGATTCCCTTTTTTATTAAGGGGAATTACTTCTTTGAAGATTAAAGTTTTAGAACAAAGGGTTGTTCGGTTAAGTGATCGGGGTACTAGCATACATTATACGGGGTGTCTAGTGTGCGATCGTAGAGGGGTTTTGTTTTAAACCCTACTTGATAATAATATTATTGTTATTATATTTTATTGGAGCTTTGCAAAAGGTACACAACTCAGTTCTATTCTTTGTTGATTAATATGATTGCATATATGTTTGATATTTCTTCCGTTGCGCTTACTCGTGATTATATATATGATATATTCTAACATAAAACGCAATAGGTTTACCTTGATTTTACTCCAGCATGTGTAGATTTACCTCTTACCAAACTTCTATCAAAAGCTGTTGAGACATACGTTACTTGCTCGTATTGATTTTTCCATAGAAATACACGTACTTTTGGGGTTTGAAACTTACAAGTTTCGGGTCTGGCCCTTATTGTGTCTTGAGGTCAAACTTTTGGAATAATTTAAGTGCTGCTCTACCTAAGGACAAATCTATTTCAAGAGTCAAGATTAAAGCTTGACAAATGCTGTTGTGTTTTGCAAAAGCTTGACACATGATTGCAACAACAGATAATGTTTTGTATTTAGACCAATTAAATTTTTGTGTACTATACCTGTACTTATTACGTTGAGGTATATCTTATGATTTGACTTTTGTTTATTAGTCTTTTTCTTTAAGCAATATCTATATTCATTCATTGAGCCTAAATAGAATCTCTTTCTTTCTCTGGGTGCCTCGTGCCTGCCTGGGTTGATGTGAAACACTTTCTACCCAAAAGTTTTAAATTTCTTATAAACATTTAAGATATCAAATATGACTATTACGGATATCTAAATCTTATGTTAGTTGAGTTATATGTAATTCTCTTAATGAAATGATTTGGCAATTTTATGCATTAAAAGTACAATTCGAGGGACTTCTGGCTTTTTAGACCCATTAGAGTTGGAACGTAACAGGTCAAGTTTGCGATATGTGCAAATGTTGTTACATATGTCAGATTAGCCACAAGTAGAATGGCTTGAGGACAGTGACAGTGAAGAAAATATGTACATGGATTGAATCATGGGAAAAAGGTAAATGATGACCATCTATTAAAAGACCTGAAACCATCTTGCTTTAAACATGTCACTTTGTTAATTAGTGCTATATTCAAATGTGTTTTTATTTGTATAACATTTATCTTGCAAAAATGCAGAAACTAACATTAAGACATGAAGCCAACAGATACAAACACGACCGTTGAAGTCAAGTTATACCTTAAGTAAACCAAATTATTAGTCAAATATGTAGATATGTGTCAATTAAAAATCAGAATTTTTTGTACGGATACTAAACTTTTTCGAGACATGTGGTGTAACTACGAATTTTGTTTCAAAATCTTGCAAAACTACGAAAAACGGTGTTGAAGACACCGGTCTTGCTTTTTCTTGAGTCCAACACCGGTTTTCCCTTACGTGTCACTTACATGTCACCAGTTTTGGTTGGTTAGATGCATCGAACAGAAGAGCGGTGTTACAGAGACCGGTCTTGTTTCAATTTGTACTAAAGCCAGTGTTTAAGACACCGGCCTTCAACCCATCTCAACAACGCCGGTGCCACAGTAGCCGGTCTTCCACTTAATTGTAAAAGATACCACACTTGTATGTAGCCGGCCGGTCTTCCACTTATATGTATGTATGATCGAGAGATATAAGAAAGGAACCAGAGAATAAAGATGGAAGATTGTTGGAGGTGGAGAGGGAAGAGATGGTGGTTGTTGTTTGTTGACAGTGGAGAAAGGTGGTACCGGTGAGAAAGTTGGTTGTTGCTACCATTGTTTATGGTGATGGTTGTTGAAAAGGAAGATAGAGATATCAGTTACGAGTATATGAGAAGATATGAGTAAATCAGTATTTGTGGTAAATTGGTAATGTAAAGAGTCTCTTGTAAAGATGAGTCATATGCCACACGTCAACTTTTTGTGGTTTACAAACCATTGGTATGCTTTTTTGTTTTATATATATACTACTCCCTAGTTCAAAATTCAATTAAACTAGTTTTGAGAGCCCGGGCGTTGTCCCGGGAAAAATAACGATAAGTAAAATTTGTCAATATGCATATAACGATAAACGTACATAACAAAAACGTATAAAGTTAAAAAAAACAAGTAAACACTAATAATAAAAAGCGGAGCAAAGGAATACGTAAAAGCTGACCGTTTTGTTATAGCAATGTTATATTCACCCGTTTGACGTTGATTCCCAATAAGTAAGTCAAGATTATTCATTTACTTATACCTATGTAATATAAGTATGTTATTTTCGTTTAAAAAAGAATTATAGGTTTGTTAGCTATATAATGAAGTTGACTTTAAATAATGGTCGTCAGTGCTCATTAGAGTTTTTTAATACTTTTTAACAATGTGAACTACTATTGTTGGTAACCCATATTATATTACTCGGATGTTGTCTTGAAAAACATATCATTTATTTTTGTCATGATATGTAAAATTTATGAAGTTGTTATTGACTTAATATGCACTTCTCTAACGCTCCTTATATTCACGAACATATGCGATACGTGATTTAAATGAGATTGAAAATTTTTCATGTAAACATTTGAGACAATAAATATAAAAAAAATTCTTCATAAAAACTCCATGAAATAAAAAAGAAGTAAATACAGAGCAAAATTTCAAAGTGACCACGTGGTCATTTACATCACACACGTGTACGATCAGTGTACAAATCAAAAGCAAAACCATTTAATTCTTTTCTTTAATTGTTAAAAGGACATATCTTTACCCATCAATCTATATGTAGTATCATATAACCATTTTCTAAGTTGATCGGAATGGGATGCCAGAAACATTGACATGTAGGTTTCTGTGGCAACTTTATGATGATGGATAATTGAAAGCTACGGTAAAGATTTCCGCTAGTGGCCGGCGAGAGGTGAGTGAAATTTGTCCGATCATGGGGTCAAAATGACATCAACTTTTCCACAAATAAAATGGAATATGTTGAGGTTACCTATATGATAGAAAGAAATGATTGAAAAATATGTTTTTTTTTGTTGTTAGTATTTGTTGCTGTTGTTTTGGTCTATGGTGAAGAATACTAAGCAGTGGAAGAAGTAAAGAAAAGAAAAGTTAAGGGAAAAGAAAAGAGGAGAAAGACGAAAGACTTCTGAGATTTTATTTTAGAAGATTGTGGTCCCCACCAAAATGTTAAAATAAAAGGTATTTGTGAAAGGGCACGGATTCCCAGCAACGCAATTTATATATATAGAGAATTAATTTCTTATATGCTAAAAGACGTTTTCAGTTTAATCAAAGTCATTATACAGTTTAGCATTTATATCTCTTAAATGGTCCCCAGTGGCCAGGGGTGTTTATTCTTCCCACTATGTGGGGCCCCGGTGGGTTTTCTCCTAATGTTGTGGGTTCGAGCCTCGGCTGATACAATCCTTGGGTTTCCCATCTAGGAATTTTCCACAAGGAAGGGGGCTGAGAGACTGCAACTTATGCTCAGCATCTTGCGAAGTCTAATGATAGTTGGTTAAAATTGCCTCCAGCCACGTCTGAGTCGAAATACACCTTTCAAAAAAAAAATATCTCTTAAATGGTAATGTAAAAATAAAACTTATTGACCAGACCTATTTATATACACAATAAGAAGAATATTATTTATTATTTTATCATATTTTATTTTTTTGAATGTAAAAAACTCTTACACTGTTAGTTCAATATTTAATATTTGATTAGAAAGTAGAAAAAAATTGGATTTCACATTTCTAACACATGGTCATTGTGACAGTTTAATGGAAAACAATGAATATAATTTTTGTTATGATAAAACGAGAGTAAATACCCGCGCGTTGCGGCGGTGTGATAATGAGGGTGATGGGTCTTAAAGCATGATAAGTCATAGAGTGTGATAGCCAAATGCTTTATCCGTCCGGGTTCCGCCATCGGATTTAAAAATTCGTCGAAAGTATATCGAATGACATCTCTAATGAAAGAGCATGAAGTTTTAAGAACACCCATATAATTTTCATAATTTATCGATGTACGGTTTTTGAGATAAACGATTTTGAATGAATTAGAGGAATAAATGATTTATGGAGGAGAGAGAAAGAAAATGATTGGTTGAGATTTGAGGAGAGAGAAAATGAGTTGTTGAAAAGTTGAAAGTTGAAAAATTTTGGAGGGAACAAATGCTTTATAATTTTATGATAAAATAAGTTGCCAATGATGACTAGTCCAACTGGTCAGAGGCATCTCAGGTTTTACCCAAGGTCTTGAGTTCGATTCTTATGGATGACAAATTTTCGGGTTTTTTCCTCCGAATACTTGTAACGGCCCATGGTCAACATTTCATTGTCTAAGGTACGTGCAAGGCTTCACCATTATACGGTGAGGTTTTCCTGATGTCGTATACCGACTGAATGTTCGAAAAAAATGATCAAATAAGTGTATTATTAATTTTGCATTTGGTTTTGAGTTATAAAATATATTTGTACTGTTTTTGATTTAAAAATAATTAACAACTATGACATCCACAAAATACAATGAAATAAATCTATTTTACAAAAAGTATGATTTAACAAATATTTCCATATTAAATATAAAATTTATAAATACTGGCCCAACTAACCATTTACTCATTGCATAAATTTTCGTTTACTTCACTTTTAATATGGATATCTACCGATAAACTAAAACATGATTGTAGTCTTTTTTGAGCGACACGTGACACTATATTAAAACGACAAGTGTCTTTTTAATCATATTCATTAAAAATACCTAAATACCTAATCTATTCAAACTAGAATATTTATAAATTAATAAATTTATTATTGTCCCCTAGTCAAATTAGGAGACTATATGATAATACAGGATATCTATTTATTAGTTTCCTAATGTTGTTAAAACTTCTACAAATATTTAAACTAAGAATTTTGTATGTCGTATGATGTATATATGTAAGATACATCTATTTTTATTAGTTTACTAATATTATTAGAACTTTTACAAAGCCAATGCCTATATATATTAGGAAAATGATAATGACAGCCCTAAGGGTTGTCATTAATACCTTATTACATGCATAAAAAGTAGTACTTTTTACATAAAAAAACACCCCCCTGAATTTTCGCATGACAAGGTACAAATTTTAATACACCCAAATAACTTATACTGACAGCCCTAAGGGTTGTCATTAACAAATCCCTGTATATTATTATGAATCATTCAACCATATTACTTTGATTCAAGTCATCACATTTTTTTCACATCTATTATGAATGGTACGTATTTAGTTTTTATTTTCTTTTACTTTCTTTTTTTTGGTATTTTTTTTTTTGAACGACATTTTATTCTACTCCAACTCCTAAATTACACGTATGCTTGGAAACCCAGACTCTCGAAAAACCCCCTATTAATCCACCTTTTTTTTTGTTATTGCTAATTGGTATATTTGATTATTATTATTATTATAATATTATTTTAATATTCTAAGTTATTTTTTTAGGAATTACTCTTTCACAACAAACATGTTACTTTTTATATCATAAATGATTTTTTATTCTTAATTTTTTCTGTAAGTCCCAAATTCGATGGTTTACCCGACTGTCAAGCAGTTCTAACTGGAAATAGACCAGTTCAGAATGCGATCCAGATATGGATATAAACAACAAAGTAAATAACTGAAAGTAAATTGGAAGAAACAAAAGTGTTGAAACTATATAGATAATATATATAATCAAGTATGTAGCATTGAGACACGATGTACTTTTCAAATGTATTTTATTAATTATGTTAAATAAAATACAAAGATTGATGCGGAACAAAGATAAACACAAAGTGTAATATCTAAACAACCTTGAAATACAAGTGATATATAACTTGGAAATACTCTTAAGATTACTTAGAGTATATCTCACAAGTTGCAATGCTAAAGTTTCAAGCACTTTGCAAGTTGTGAGAAGCCTTATATTTATAGGCAAGGTTCAAGCTGATGTGGACCAGGCCGTACAAATATGGTTGGGAGCATTTAAGGAATTAAAGTCAATTCCTTAACATGCGTACTTTTAAGGTTAAGTGTGAAAGTCATTTGATGTGACATTTCACACTTTATTCCCAACCTTTTACTCAACCTTGTACATTTAAATAGATAAAACTATTAACCGGGTAAAGGTTGGTAAAGTAAAAAGGCTTCCTCGTTATACATAATAATAAAAGTAGAAGTACCGGAGTACGTGTAAGACTTTTTTTTCTTTTTTAATCCGCATGTTAATTAAACTTATTGAGTGAGCGAAACTCTTAACAAAGATTTCGCTAGAGCAGTTGGTTTGATTTGTTGCCTTCAGTGGTAAAGGTGTCAAGTTCGAATCCAACTCTTTCCATTGTTTTTTATATATATATTTTTTAATTTTTGACTTTGATATAGGCAAATATTTATGGATTATGGTCTCCTCTTTTGACTTTAATTTTTTTAAATTTTGGGCCTAATATAAACGTAAAATTCAGGCCAACTATTTATGAGCTTATGATACATTTTAACTTTTGCTTATAAATTTAGCATGACGTATATGTTTTTATTTTTTCATTTATAATAATAACTTTTTTACCCAAGATACCAACATATTCTTTAAAACATATCAACTTTTATAAGTTACCACATATGATAAACGTAATGTCTCCCGGGGCAACGCCCGGGTGACATATCTCGTTGTTTGAAAAATTGGAAGAAAAAATTGATTGTTTTATTATAAGGTAACATGTGGTGTTTTTTTAGTAGAGGAAAACATCTAGTGTCATTGCAGGTTTAAGATAAGAAAAGAAATGACTTTATAGTAGGACTGAAATGCAAAGATAAAGACTGAAGGGATGCTTTTATAAGTTGGTCAAATATTCAAGGGGGAGAAGTAAAATAAATGTACATACACACTATATATATATCTTATTATTAGTTTTAGGGTAGACACAACAATTATTAGCCGATATCTTTCTCTATTATATTATTCTTCAATATTTTCTGTATTATTCTTGATATCATCTGGATGTCAACTGGATATCACTTCTCGAAAAACCTTTAAACAACAATAATAATAATCAAAGGCATCGGGCCGACTTTCTTATTTTTTCAGATACGTTTGAAAGGAGTAAAGACGGTGTTTGAGAGGCCGGCTAGGCAGAAAACACAAAAATAAAATAAAATTGGAAGACCGGTGTCCAGGTGACTGGCTTTGTGAAGGTTAAGTAAGACCGGTGTCTGAGACACCGGCTTAGTTCGCCACATAAGCAAAGACCGGTGTTGGAGACACCGGCTATCTTAAGAAAAAGCAAGACCGCTGTCTTCAACACCGTTTTTCGTAGTTTTACAAGCTTTTGAAGCAAAATTCGTATTTACACCACAGGTTTCGAAAATGTTAGTATCCGTACAAAAAATTCCAAAAATCACAACAGACTTCATGTAATCGTGTCTATGGAAACATGGCAGCTACATGCCTAAACGTATACATTCCATTCTATAAATTGCATGCGGCCCATGTTTTATACGTACATGAATTATGTGGTATGAAGTGCTATAGATGTATAAAGACCATGTTTTATGCACAAATTTGATAATTGGGATGTATATCAATATATTGCTGAATGATGAGATATGTATTATTTTGTTACGCTCTTTCTTACATTCTATTATATGTATGTTAGTATGTATTAGACTTGAGTTAGCCAACCAAATACCTTTGCTAATTATCTATATACTAAAAAGGTATATGTAATTTACAACTAACGTATGCATAAAGTATAAGAAATCTAATGCAAGTTTCATGTACTCATTTTACTGCACCTATTACAACTTTCACTTATTATTATTTATTATTATATATTTTTCTTTCATTTTACTAATTTTTAACTTTACCCCTTATATTTTTTATCTTTTAATTTTTGTCTCCATTAAGTTTTTATTTTTAGTTTTTTAACACTAAACTTTTGAGTTTTTTTTATATCTATCAAACAACTTTCACATAATTACAAATTTATCTTTTAAGTATTTTGATAATTACATCGTACATTTATGAAATATTTAAAGCAAAACATTATATTACATCAGGTCGTCAGCATGTTATTATGTAAATTAATATACTTATTGTTTTGCCCTGTGTTGTTATCCATGTTATTATTATTGTTCTTATACATTATTATTATTATAGCTACATGTTTTGTTACGTTTTTAAATTTTAGTTCAAAGATCTTTAACATAAATATATTTTATATTACACTAATACTAATATATATTCTTTGTATCCAAATCTTTATCGTGTAAAAAACATATTCCGCTGCAACGCGCGAGTAAAAATGACTAGTACTTTTCTAATGGTCTACAATAGGCACTCAATTCCAAGTCATCTCGCCGTGCCGCACGGGCTTTAAACCCTTGTACAATAGTAAACTTTAGGATCACTATCTTTTGTCTCGCAGAGATAAGTTGCTAATTAAAATATCGATTAAATGAACGTTATTTGAAAGCTTTTTATCAGTACTTCGTTTTGCTAGCAATGAATTAAACATGAAACCTTTTCAAAAAATTAACTTTTTTTTAATAACTTTATTTTAGTTATTTAGTGAATCTGGTTCCACCGATTAATTTTTTTTTATTAAAAATCATTTAAAGCTCGTTAAGTTGTCACCGAGTCAATGGCGAATATTGAAGGAAGTCACCAATAAAGTTGCGGGAAGCAAAATTAATATCAAAAAAAAAAAAAAAATTTTGAACAAGATATAGATAGAGAAAGATATCATTCATCAAAAATGCTATCTAATTAGACTATAAAATCATTTGTACCCCGAAGAAAATCTATTCTTTCACCCACTGTGATAATGGATTTGGAAATCGATTCGTATACCTTGCATTTATGACTGTGATTTCTTGTAGCCCAACGATGACAGGTCAATTAGATCCTAAACCTAGAGAGACATCCAATTGGGAAAGCTGGCTAGATAAAGTGAACAAGTCTGCAGGGCCGACTCTACAGTGTATATAGGTCAGGCGGTCGCTTTAGGCCTCCACATATTAGGGGCCTCAAGATTTTTCAGATTTCGAGCTTTGGTATTTTACTTTTCGAGGATTTGACGGTATACTATGTTCTTGATTGATAAATTAAGTTTTTTATAATCAAAAGTAGATTGTTGAAGTCAAAATATAAGAAAATTAAAAAGCACAGATTTTGTTTTAATGGAAGGGATGGAGGAAATGTTGAAGATGACCAAACAGTATAATTGTGCACTTGTACTTTATTAATTTTTAATGTACTATTATAATATCTAAATTTTATTAAAGCCTCTCTACTTTTGATCTTATCATTTTAGACCCTTTATATATAATTGATATGATGTAATGAAAATTTATAGTTTTGATAATATAGTTTTAATATGTGCCCAGTTCTTATAAAAAAAAATTTCTGTTGTGAAACTATAAAACAAAGAGCGATAGAAAATAATAAAGAACACAAGAAGATGGAGAGAATGGAAAATTCTATTATTCATCTCATATAGAGGCATATATTTATAGTACAATGATAGCTTCTTCTCCAAGTAATTAATCTCTGAATATGCATAAAAGATCTCCTTAAAAGATATGGACATCCATTCCATAAATATTCATAACACTCCCCCTTGGATGTCCATCCACTAAAGATATTATGCCTCGTTAAAACCTTACTATATGAAACCCAATGGGAGAAAATTATAGTGAAGGGAAAAGAGTACATAATTCTTTTGATACACTTGGGGATGTTGCCTCATTAAAAACCTTGACAGAAAAACCCAGTGGGACAAAATCTTGCTCAAGAGAAAAAGAGTGCAACGCATATCTTCTCCCCCTCATGATCACATCACTTGAAATTCGTTGGTTGGCACAAATCAATATCACAAACCAACAACTTTTATCTTGTAATAGTAAGTGTCTTAATTTATATGTTTGATTCTCGCACGAACGAATTCCTTACTTTTACTTTCTCAATACATATCATGTTTTAAAATACATCATACATCTTTTTCAAGTACATCCTCTTACTTTAGAAGCTATGTATTGCTTATAAATTCAAAGTAAATGATGTATTATCTAATGTTTGAATCGCGAGAACTATCAATGCTTAGATGACACTTCCAATCGAACATTGTGATCATATATTTGGAAATCAAAGCGGCTTTATCATGTGACCTCATAATCATGAGCGTCATTTATCCAAATAAAGTATATTTAAGATCTTTCTCTCTTAGCTTTCATGATGCACATTGATTCATCGTAAGATGTTATATTCATAAACCAAAAGAGAGACTTTGTCTTTTATTTGACATTCATAAATTCAATTATCATTGGACACTCTCTCAGACTTCCATTAATATTCAAATCATCAAAATACATGAAACTTATATCATAGGCATATCCGGATTTCTTTATAAGTTTCGAATATAATATTTTCTATTCTCGAGGACTTTTCACACGTGTTTCAAACATTCTAAATCATTAGACATGCTTCATGCATTTTATATCCCCCATGGAATCTCAATATCAAATGAGCTCTATTCTTGTTCTTTTAGACGCAAATCAAAATTTCTCATATTGTCAGCCTTTTAATTTATCAATAGTTGCTTCCACCATATAATTTCTGCACCTTCAAGTGCATGGACTTCTCGTCCCAAACTACTAGCGTCTTTTAATCTTGACCAATCATTTATATCATATCAATTAATGTGCATGCATGCTTTCAAGATCCTCACCATATATACTTTTAGCGCTATCATATTCGTTCAATCTCGACGTCGTTTTCTCTATTTTCGATTCCACAAGTATCTAGACATGTCACAATTCATTGAGATCTCATTATATACAAGTACCCGGGGTTTCTCAAAACCTTCATGTCTAGTTTCTCATCATCAATCTCTTATGGGGTCTTTTATACCTCGACTTTGACCATCTAAATTTTATGCTCCTTTTATTTCGAGGCTTTTATTTTGGAATCGACTTTTCTATTACTCATTATCAATCGGAGCATAAGCAGCTTTTTGGTCAGTTAAAATTGCTGGCAATTACTAAATATTCTGAATGAATTATCCCACAAATTTTAAGCTTATATTCATTGGTGTGAGGATCTTTGATAATTCATTCTTACTTCTTTAGCTGCTTTCCACTTTCCCTAATGTTGGGAACATCTCCCCCTAATGTTGGGAAAACTACATGTCAATGAGAAACTTATGCCATAAACAAATCTTTCAATGATGGCTTTATTGAATACGTACACCTCTTCCATGTTTTAACTTATACCCAAAACAGCCATACTTGTAACACCCCAAGCCGAGGCTCAGAATATCACGGAAATCATATAGCGCAAGGTGGAATTACAATAGAACAAGCTAAATGCAAATAGAGATTCAGTGAATCCATTACAAAACGAAACAAGTAACAAAATACATAAGGAGCAAATAACCATCAAAGTTACAAAGAACAATCCGAATGATGGCAAAACGATCCTAAGTATAATGCAAAAGAAGGCCAATGAATCCTGGATCCATAAAGTCCAAAGCCTGGGTTCAACAGCATGCAAGCAACTAAACTCCACGTCCGGGGAGAACCTGATTACCTGAAAAGTGTACTAAGCATAGTCAACACAAGGTTGGTGAGTTCGTAGTAATGGTTCGCAAGGAACCAACGATAATAATCACAATATACGAATAGAGGCTAGGCATGACTTACAGCGAGCCTCTAAGCCACACAATAACATCTCACAACAAGATTACACAAGATAAGTAAATGTGAAATGAGAATGCACGAATGATATGCAAATCAATGTAAGTGCCAGATGCATGAATAAGCAAACATGCCTATCCTATGCGTGAGCTCAAGTCACCAATGCAACGATACCCTTCTGTCATCGCAATGAACAAGGCTGTATCTCAAAGTCATCGAGATATATATGTCTATATACTCGGAGTCAGGTCTACATCCAAAATGGGTGCATACATCTATGCACCAGGATGTCGGCAATCCCCTGCCGAGGGTCATCAACAATGTATGCGAAGCTTACAATCGAATGTAAATGCATAAATCATGAACCAACAATCAATATACGATAAACCTGTCAGCCCGAATCTCAAGCGAGTAGGGAGATACGAAACTCACCTTGTTCGATAAAGAAGCTAGTACGAGATTACAGGCGAGTATTACGGTCCACACGTCCACAACCTATAATTATACATCAATATATCATAATGTCAACTCTACATTCATAAACAAGTTGGTTTAGCACAATTAGGTCAAGTCACAAACCCTAAACGCCTTTCCAACATTAACGTGTAAGAGAAGAACTCATTCGACTCGACCTTTTTAGAAATGACCAAAGATTCATATAAAAAGAGTGTTACTACAAGAAACTAGACTCCCTTACGATTCCAACGATAGGTCATACGACTAAAACGGACTCACGGTTCAAAAGTTATTGACGTTTGAAAACTGACGCGTAAAGCAGGAATAGTAACACGAGTTTATGAACCCTAACACGCGTTTAGAACCCTAACACGCGTTTATGAGCCCTAACACGCGTTTATGAGCCCTAACACGCGTTTATGAGCCCTAACACGCGTTTATGAGCCCTAACACGCGTTTATGAGCCCTAACACGCGTTTATGAGCCCTAACACGCGTTTATGAGCCCTAACACGCGTTTATGAGCCCTAACACGCGTTTATGAGCCCTAACACGCGTTTATGAGCCCTAACACGCGTTTATGAGCCCTAACACGCGTTTATGAGCCCTAACACGCGTTTATGAGCCCTAACACGCGTTTATGAGCCCTAACACGCGTTTATGAGCCCTAACACGCGTTTATGAGCCCTAACACGCGTTTAGAAGCCCTAACACGCGTTTATGAGCCCTAACACGCGTTTATGAGCCCTAACACGCGTTTATGAGCCCTAACACGCGTTTATGAGCCCTAACACGCGTTTATGAGCCCTAACACGCGTTTATGAGCCCTAACACGCGTTTATGAGCCCTAACACGCGTTTATGAGCCCTAACACGCGTTTATGAGCCCTAACACGCGTTTATGAGCCCTAACACGCGTTTATGAGCCCTAACACGCGTTTATGAGCCCTAACACGCGTTTATGAGCCCTAACACGCGTTTATGAGCCCTAACACGCGTTTATGAGCCCTAACACGCGTTTATGAGCCCTAACACGCGTTTATGAGCCCTAACACGCGTTTATGAGCCCTAACACGCGTTTATGAGCCCTAACACGCGTTTATGAGCCCTAACACGCGTTTATGAGCCCTAACACGCGTTTATGAGCCCTAACACGCGTTTATGAGCCCTAACACGCGTTTATGAGCCCTAACACGCGTTTATGAGCCCTAACACGCGTTTATGAGCCCTAACACGCGTTTATGAGCCCTAACACGCGTTTATGAGCCCTAACACGCGTTTATGAGCCCTAACACGCGTTTATGAGCCCTAACACGCGTTTATGAGCCCTAACACGCGTTTATGAGCCCTAACACGCGTTTATGAGCCCTAACACGCGTTTAGAAGCCCTAACACGCGTTTATGAGCCCTAACACGCGTTTAGAAGCCCTAACACGCGTTTATGAGCCCTAACACGCGTTTATGAGCCCTAACACGCGTTTATGAGCCCTAACACGCGTTTATGAGCCCTAACACGCGTTTATGAGCCCTAACACGCGTTTATGAGCCCTAACACGCGTTTATGAGCCCTAACACGCGTTTATGAGCCCTAACACGCGTTTAGAAGCCCTAACACGCGTTTATGAGCCCTAACACGCGTTTAAGAGCCCTAACACGCGTTTATGAGCCCTAACACGCGTTTATGAGCCCTAACACGCGTTTAGAAGCCCTAACACGCGTTTATGAGCCCTAACACGCGTTTATGAGCCCTAACACGCGTTTATGAGCCCTAACACGCGTTTATGAGCCCTAACACGCGTTTATGAGCCCTAACACGCGTTTATGAGCCCTAACACGCGTTTAGAAGCCCTAACACGCGTTTATGAGCCCTAACACGCGTTTATGAGCCCTAACACGCGTTTATGAGCCCTAACACGCGTTTATGAGCCCTAACACGCGTTTATGAGCCCTAACACGCGTTTAGAAGCCCTAACACGCGTTTATGAGCCCTAACACGCGTTTATGAGCCCTAACACGCGTTTATGAGCCCTAACACGCGTTTATGAGCCCTAACACGCGTTTATGAGCCCTAACACGCGTTTATGAGCCCTAACACGCGTTTATGAGCCCTAACACGCGTTTATGAGCCCTAACACGCGTTTATGAGCCCTAACACGCGTTTATGAGCCCTAACACGCGTTTAGAAGCCCTAACACGCGTTTATGAGCCCTAACACGCGTTTATGAGCCCTAACACGCGTTTATGAGCCCTAACACGCGTTTAGAAGCCCTAACACGCGTTTATGAGCCCTAACACGCGTTTAGAGCCCTAACACGCGTTTATGAGCCCTAACACGCGTTTATGAGCCCTAACACGCGTTTATGAGCCCTAACACGCGTTTATGAGCCCTAACACGCGTTTATGAGCCCTAACACGCGTTTATGAGCCCTAACACGCGTTTATGAGCCCTAACACGCGTTTATGAGCCCTAACACGCGTTTATGAGCCCTAACACGCGTTTATGAGCCCTAACACGCGTTTAGAAGCCCTAACACGCGTTTATGAGCCCTAACACGCGTTTATGAGCCCTAACACGCGTTTATGAGCCCTAACACGCGTTTATGAGCCCTAACACGCGTTTATGAGCCCTAACACGCGTTTATGAGCCCTAACACGCGTTTATGAGCCCTAACACGCGTTTAGAAGCCCTAACACGCGTTTATGAGCCCTAACACGCGTTTATGAGCCCTAACACGCGTTTATGAGCCCTAACACGCGTTTAGAAGCCCTAACACGCGTTTATGAGCCCTAACACGCGTTTAAGAGCCCTAACACGCGTTTATGAGCCCTAACACGCGTTTATGAGCCCTAACACGCGTTTAGAAGCCCTAACACGCGTTTATGAGCCCTAACACGCGTTTAGAAGCCCTAACACGCGTTTATGAGCCCTAACACGCGTTTATGAGCCCTAACACGCGTTTATGAGCCCTAACACGCGTTTATGAGCCCTAACACGCGTTTATGAGCCCTAACACGCGTTTATGAGCCCTAACACGCGTTTATGAGCCCTAACACGCGTTTATGAGCCCTAACACGCGTTTATGAGCCCTAACACGCGTTTATGAGCCCTAACACGCGTTTATGAGCCCTAACACGCGTTTATGAGCCCTAACACGCGTTTATGAGCCCTAACACGCGTTTATGAGCCCTAACACGCGTTTATGAGCCCTAACACGCGTTTATGAGCCCTAACACGCGTTTATGAGCCCTAACACGCGTTTAGAAGCCCTAACACGCGTTTATGAGCCCTAACACGCGTTTATGAGCCCTAACACGCGTTTAGAAGCCCTAACACGCGTTTATGAGCCCTAACACGCGTTTAGAGCCCTAACACGCGTTTATGAGCCCTAACACGCGTTTATGAGCCCTAACACGCGTTTATGAGCCCTAACACGCGTTTATGAGCCCTAACACGCGTTTATGAGCCCTAACACGCGTTTAGAAGCCCTAACACGCGTTTATGAGCCCTAACACGCGTTTATGAGCCCTAACACGCGTTTATGAGCCCTAACACGCGTTTAGAAGCCCTAACACGCGTTTATGAGCCCTAACACGCGTTTATGAGCCCTAACACGCGTTTATGAGCCCTAACACGCGTTTATGAGCCCTAACACGCGTTTATGAGCCCTAACACGCGTTTATGAGCCCTAACACGCGTTTATGAGCCCTAACACGCGTTTAGAAGCCCTAACACGCGTTTGAACCCTAACACGCGTTTATGAGCCCTAACACGCGTTTATGAGCCCTAACACGCGTTTATGAGCCCTAACACGCGTTTATGAGCCCTAACACGCGTTTATGAGCCCTAACACGCGTTTATGAGCCCTAACACGCGTTTATGAGCCCTAACACGCGTTTATGAGCCCTAACACGCGTTTATGAGCCCTAACACGCGTTTATGAGCCCTAACACGCGTTTATGAGCCCTAACACGCGTTTATGAGCCCTAACACGCGTTTATGAGCCCTAACACGCGTTTATGAGCCCTAACACGCGTTTATGAGCCCTAACACGCGTTTATGAGCCCTAACACGCGTTTATGAGCCCTAACACGCGTTTATGAGCCCTAACACGCGTTTATGAGCCCTAACACGCGTTTATGAGCCCTAACACGCGTTTATGAGCCCTAACACGCGTTTATGAGCCCTAACACGCGTTTAGAAGCCCTAACACGCGTTTATGAACCCTAACACGCGTTTATGAGCACTAACACGCGTTTATGAGCCCTAACACGCGTTTATGAGCCCTAACACGCGTTTATGAGCCCTAACACGTGTTTATGAGCCCTAACACGCATTTATGAGCCCTAACACGCGTTTAAGAGCCCTAACACGCGTTTATGAGCCCTAACACATTATGCACACCGCTAAGCTCTTGAGGCAATTCTAGCCGATAAGCAACTTTCCCGACTCGTTCAAGAATCTTGAAAGGACCAATATACCTTGGCGCAAGTTTTCCCCGCTTCACAAAACGCACAACACCTTTCCAAGGTGACACCTTCAAAAGTACATAATCACCAACTTCAAACTCAATGGTCTTCGCCTCACATCGGCATACTTCTTTTGACGCTCACGGGCCAACTGCAACCTCTCTTTAATTTGAGATATTACCTTAGTCGTTTCAATCACAATTTCGGGCCCGATTAGTTGACTTTCTCCAATTTCCGCCCAAGCTAGGGGAGAACGACATATCCTACCATACAATGCCTTAAAGGGCGCCATTTGAATGGTAGCATGATAACTATTGTTGTATGAAAACTCGACTAGCGGCAAATGGTCTTCCCAACTTCCACCAAAGTCAATGGCACATGCCCTCAACATGTCTTCAAGAGTTTGAATGGTCCTCTCGGTTTGCCCATCCGTTTGAGGGTGAAACGCCGTACTCATGTCAAGTCGAGTACCCATGGCTTTTTGAAAGGCTTCCCAAAATTTTGATTTGAAACGGCATCTCTATCGGAAATGATAGAAATCGGCACTCCATGCTTAGATATTACTTCCTTGATGTACAAACGAGCCAAGGTGTCAAATTTATCGGTTTCTCGAATGGCTAAAAAGTGAGCCGACTTCGTTAACCGATCTACTATCACCCAAATCGTGTCACGACCGCTTCTCGTCTTCGGTAATTTAGTAATGAAGTCCATTGAGATATGTTCCCACTTCCATTCGGGCATCACCGGTTGTACCAACAATCCGGGTGGCTTCTTGTGATCGGCTTTGACTTGTAAGCAAGTAAGACACTCACCCACATACCTAGCCACATCACGCTTCATGCCCGGCCACCAATACAAATCTTTCAAGTCAAAGTACATCTTATCCGACCCGGGGTGGACCGAATAAGGCGATAGGTGAGCTTCATTCATAATAAGTGTTCTTAAGTCGCCGAAAATAGGAACCCAAAGTCTTTCAACCATGTATAGCCCATTATCATTCTTCCGGTCGAATTGTTGTTCCATGCCATCTAGGTTCTCGTTTCCAAAGTTTTCCGGTAGGGTGGCTTGAATTTGGGCTTCAATGATCCGATCACGAATACTTGGCCCTACCGTGAGGCTCATAGCTCTAGCCCGTCTTGGTTTCACTTTCTCCTTTCGGCTCAAGGCATCGGCTACAACATTTGCCTTGCCCGGGTGATATCGGATGTCACAATCATAATCACTAAATAGTTCAAGCCAACGCCTTTGCCTCATATTCAATTCACTTTGGTTGAAGATGTGTTGAAGACTTTTGTGATCGGTATAAATCACACATTTGGTACCATAAGGATAATGTCTCCAACACTTCAAAGCAAACACAACCGCTCCCAATTCCAAGTCATGTGTCGGGTAGTTCTTCTCATGCACCTTCAATTGGCGAGAGGCATAAGCAATGACTTTACCCCTTTGCATAAGAACACAACCCAACCCTTGTCCCGAAGCATCACAATAAACAACAAAGTCTTCGATTCCATCCGGTAGCGTTAAAATCGGAGCTTCACATAACATATCTTTAAGAGTTTGGAAGGCGTTTTCTTGTCTTTCGCCCCATTCAAAGTTTCTATCTTTTTGAGTCAAGAGGGTGAGTGGTTGTGCAATACGGGAGAAATTTTCAATGAATCTTCTATAGTAACCCGCCAATCCAAGGAATTGACGGATTTCGGATGGCGTTTCGGGTCTTCTCCAGTTCTTGACCGCTTCAATCTTGCTTGGGTCCACATGAATACCATCCTTGCTCACTACGTGACCAAGAAAGTGGACCTCTTCCAACCAAAACTCACACTTGGAAAATTTGGCATACAACTTCTCTTTTCTTAGTAACTCAAGCACTTCGCGCAAGTGCTCAACATGCTCCTCCTTCGTCTTCGAGTATACAAGTATGTCATCAATGAACACAATGACAGACTTGTCCAAGTATGGTTGACACACCCGGTTCATCAAGTCCATGAACACCGCCGGTGCATTAGTCAACCCAAAAGGCATCACGGTGAATTCAAAATGGCCATACCTTGTGCGAAAAGCCGTCTTGGGGATATCATCTTCATGTACTCGGAGTTGATGATAACCCGAGCGAAGATCGATTTTTGAAAAGTGCTTAGCACCTTGAAGTTGATCAAATAAATCATCAATTCTTGGGAGGGGGTACCGGTTCTTCACTGTGAGCTTGTTTAATTCCCGGTAGTCGATACACATTCGGAAGGACCCGTCTTTCTTTTTGACAAAGAGAACAGGAGCACCCCAAGGAGATTGGCTAGGGCGAATGAAACCCTTCTCTTGGAGTTCCTTGATTTGAGTTTGTAGCTCTTGCATTTCGGTTAGAGCTAGCCTATAAGGAGCTTTTGCTACGGGCGCGGCTTCGGGGATAAGATTTATACGGAAGTCAAGTTCACGAGTTGGAGGTAATCCCGGTAAGTCATCCGGAAAAACATCGGGAAATTCACAAACGATAGGAACGGTCTTCAATTCTACCTTTGTAACGGTAGCACTAAAGACTTTAGAATTTGAGGAATCGGAGATTTCGCCTTGAACCCTAAGAATTCTACCGTTGGTCAAAGGTATCTTAACAACTCTCTCGCCACAATCAATAGTCGCATTCACCGCCGTTAACCAATCCATACCCACTATAACGTCAAAACTCCCAATATCAAAAGGCATAAGGTCAATGAAGAAATCTACGTCTTCTAAAGTCAAGACACAATCGCGAAGTATTTGACTAATTTTTGTTAGTGACCCGTTTACCATTTCAATGTCAAGTACATAGTTTAGAGCACAAGGATTTACATCAATCAAAGGAACAAAATTAGAGGACACTAGGCTATAATCGGCCCCGGAATCAAATAGAACGGTTGCATAGAGACCATTAAGAAGAAAAGTACCTGCTACAACGTTAGGATCATTGCGGGCTTCATTTGCATTGGCCGCAAAGGCTCGGCCGCGTGGTTGTACTTGATGGCCTTGTTGTCCCCGGTTTTGATTAGGCCCGACCATTTGGAGTTGATTGGGATGAACGGCCACTTGAACTTGTTGTCCCACCCATCGAGGACAATTATTACGGTAGTGGTCACGGCTACCACATTCAAAACATTCGCCTCTTCTTTGGTTACCTTGAGGAGGAACGGCCCGAATAGGAGCCGCATTCATTGGGCCGGCTCTTGGAGCTCTACAATTCTTGGATGCGTGCCCAACTTGGTTGCAATTATAGCATGCCCCACATGGAGTAGTGGCGGGATGGTGCCTGTTGCACCTCCCACAGAAAGGATGAGGCCCGGTATAAGGCCTCCTAGCCGGCTCTACCGCCGCCATTACCCTACCCCTATAAGCATTCTTGGGGTCAAACCTTCCCGCTTTCTTTACCCCACTTGACTCACCCACTTCTTTCCTCTTGCTTGATGAGGATTTGCTCAAAACACCACACCTCAATAAATCTTCAGTCACACTCCCGGCTTGGTTGACTGCATTAGCCAAAGAAGTAGGCATGTTGGAGTTTACATAAGATCGGACTTGAGGATTCAAGCCCAATACAAACTTCTGGATGGCCTGTGACTCGGTACCCACCAAGTGAGGAATGAGGGTAGACAACTCTTGAAATCGTCTCACATAACCCTTGTAGTCGGCTCCCTCCATGTTGAGGTTTGCAAATTCTATGGTTAAGTTTTGTAGTTCGTAGGGAGGACAAAACTTTGCTTTTACTTTGTTTTTGAAGTCAATCCACTCCAAATTTTGAGTCCGCCCCAACGTTATTTCCTGGTTCCACCAACTCAAGGCGTCATGCCTAAACATGCCGGATGCATAGGAAATCCGGTCATCATAGGCGCAATGACTCCTTTCAATCACCGCCTCTATCGCTTCAAACCACCTTATACATTCCGTGGGACCACCTTTCCCATCAAACTCCGGTGCCCCACAACTTTTAAAGTCCTTAAATATACACCCTTGGCGGTATCCGCCATACTGATTATTCATGGGCATACCGATACCAACTCCCACGGGTTCCTCTTCTTCATTTTCTTCGGCATAAGGTTGAGCATCTTCGTTATTTTCATTTTCTGGAGCTTCGTTGTTTTGAGCCACATTATTTTGTCCAAGACTTGCTGTGACTTGAGCAATGATGGTTGGCATGATGCCGGCGACCGTTTGAGCGATTACCTCGGCCAAGTTTGGCTCAGGAGCTCCACCACGACCCCTACCACGGCCCCTACCACGACCTCTACCACGGCCCCTACCACGACCTCTACCTCCTTGTACTTCCGGTTGAGCTTCCGGTTGAGGTTCTTCCTCTTCAGCCCTATAGTTTGTTCCGACTCTCCTTGGTCTCACCATTTCTATAAAACAAGTGACACGTTGACCCGAGAGTTAGTCTCAAATGCTCGCATGTTAGTCACACAAGTAGTCAATGCTCTCATGCCGATACTACATACTCATTACATAATATTATGCTAAGGCAACAGTGTTAGAATCATAAAGGATTTTTACATATCATAACATCACGTTGAACTTATTACAATACCTCATCATTAATTTAAGTAATCATGTTCATTTTATCATGTCATTAAATAACTAACACGAATGATTCAAAGTATAATCCGAATTCGATATGCTCCCTAGTTATTGACCGGGTATGTATACAAGGTGTACCAACGGCTAACCTTCCACCTAATCAACTTCCATTTAGCATATCGGTTCCTTATTATACTTTGAGCCACACGTGCGCAATCCACGATGTCATGAACTTGCTATAATATCGGGTAACCATAAAAGAGTTGATCGGGTTCTTTTAGGGTTGCCACAATATTATACTAAGTTAATGGCATCCCATCATTTTGCCCTAAATCATCACATTAGTTCCAACAATTAACAACAACAACCCATATTAACTACAATCCACCTTCATCACATTAAATTCAAGCTATCATACAAGTGGTCTTAACTACGAACTCACACGGGGATTCACATAATTCACATTGCACACGAATTCCTAACCATGCACGCTATATGAAGAGTTTTTAACTTAAGCCGTAGTCTAGGTCAAACCGCCTAATTCTCTACGACCACGCATGGGCCACCATTCTGTAACACCCCAAGCCGAGGCTCAGAATATCACGGAAATCATATAGCGCAAGGTGGAATTACAATAGAACAAGCTAAATGCAAATAGAGATTCAGTGAATCCATTACAAAACGAAACAAGTAACAAAATACATAAGGAGCAAATAACCATCAAAGTTACAAAGAACAATCCGAATGATGGCAAAACGATCCTAAGTATAATGCAAAAGAAGGCCAATGAATCCTGGATCCATAAAGTCCAAAGCCTGGGTTCAACAGCATGCAAGCAACTAAACTCCACGTCCGGGGAGAACCTGATTACCTGAAAAGTGTACTAAGCATAGTCAACACAAGGTTGGTGAGTTCGTAGTAATGGTTCGCAAGGAACCAACGATAATAATCACAATATACGAATAGAGGCTAGGCATGACTTACAGCGAGCCTCTAAGCCACACAATAACATCTCACAACAAGATTACACAAGATAAGTAAATGTGAAATGAGAATGCACGAATGATATGCAAATCAATGTAAGTGCCAGATGCATGAATAAGCAAACATGCCTATCCTATGCGTGAGCTCAAGTCACCAATGCAACGATACCCTTCTGTCATCGCAATGAACAAGGCTGTATCTCAAAATCATAATCACAATTTAACCGACTATACGTACATATACTTCAGAGGATTCTACTTTCTTCAAGTCCCAGATGCTTATATATAGGGTCACCCGCAGCCTTCCCACCACATCTAAAACCCAATGAAGGCATAACCGACTTCCATGTATGTACGTCTATCCATATATATATATTAATTAACTGAAACATAACCAAAGTCAATCAAACAAAACGAACTGTCACATCAATCCAACAATCAAGTCAACCGATCAATAAATCAATAAATGCAAGTAAACACGCCAGGTTTACACTTTTCAGCCCGAATCTCAAGCGAGTAGGGAGATACGAAACTCACCTTGTTCGATAAAGAAGCTAGTACGAGATTACAGGCGAGTATTACGGTCCACACATCCACAACCTATAATTATACATCAATATATCATAATGTCAACTCTACAATCATAAACAAGTTGGTTTAGCACAATTAGGTCAAGTCACAAACCCTAAACGCCTTTCCAACATTAACGTGTAAGAGAAGAACTCATTCGACTCGACCTTTTTAGAAATGACCAAAGATTCATATAAAAAGAGTGTTACTACAAGAAACTAGACTCCCTTACGATTCCAACGATAGGTCATACGACTAAAACGGACTCACGGTTCAAAAGTTATTGACGTTTGAAAACTGACGCGTAAAGCAGGAATAGTAACACGAGTTTATGAACCCTAGCACGCGTTTGGGAACCCTAGCACGTGTTTGGGAACCCTAGCACGTGTTTAGAAACCCTAACACGCCCTAACACGCGTTTATGAGCCCTAACACGCGTTTATGAGCCCTAACTAACCGTCCTCTCCCTTCTTCTGTATCTTCCAATTTCTTCTCTTCACGTTTTCCAAACTTTCACACCCTTCTTCTCCTTTATCCTCCACCACTCCCACCTCATTCTTGTCCCTCTCATATCCTGCCCCCCCCTTCTCCATGAGCCCTAACACGCGTTTATGAGCCCTAACACGCGTTTATGAGCCCTAACACGCGTTTATGAGCCCTAACACGTGTTTATGAGCCCTAACACGCGTTTATGAGCCCTAACACGCGTTTAAGAGCCCTAACACGCGTTTATGAGCCCTAACACGCGTTTATGAGCCCTAACACGCGTTTATGAGCCCTAACACGCGTTTATGAGCCCTAACACGCGTTTGAACCCTAACCCGTGCTACTGTTCATGCGGCTTGAAACTCAAGGGATTCTAATCCGATTTTTGACTCGATTCATGGCACAAAACATTTGGGTTTTACTAGAAACATGTTTAACAACATAAAATGACTGATATGAGGTAGTTTTAACTTACCAAATCTTCCAAATCTTGCTTAATCCGAAAATGTGCTTTAATTGAATATTTCTAGCACCAAGAGACTCCAAAATTTTAGATGATGAAATACAATGAAGATGGTGGTACTTAATACCCTATTTCAACTTAACAACAATGATTTATGGTGATTTTAAGAGGGGGAGAGATGAATTCTTGGAGAGTTAGAGAGAAAGAGAGATAAGGATAGATAGATAGAAATGAATGAAAGGGAAGGGATAAGGTGGTTGGTGGGTTGGGTAAATGGGTCTTGGATCCTATCCACGGGTCGACCCATCACACTAACTAGCCAAAATAACTATTCGTCGAGTGTCGAATCACATAAATAAATCGGTCAATCGACCCGTCAAACACATTATCTAGTCGTTTAGCCACAAATTGAACCAAATCATGTTATTAAATAGAATGTTAGTCATATTACACATAAAGTCAAACGGGTCAAAATAGCGGATGTTACATTATCCCCCCGTTAAAAGAATTTCGTCCCGAAATTCGACAAGACACTAATCGTTAAACAAATGTGGGTACTTGGATTTCATATGATCTTCTCGTTCCCAAGTGAACTCGGCTCCACGTCTAGCATTCCATCTAACCTTAACAATCGTGTAGCGTTTGTTCTTGAGTTTCTTTTCTTGACGATCCAAGATCTCCACCGGCTCTTCAACAAAGTTCAAATTCGAATCAACCCTAATTTCATTCCATAGGCACATGATGTGTAGGATCCGCCAAACACTTGCGCAAGTTACAAATATGAAACACATCATGCACACCGCTAAGCTCCTGAGGCAATTCTAGCCGATAAGCAACTTTCCCAACCCGTTCAAGAATCTTGAAAGGACCAATATACCTTGGCGCAAGTTTCCCCGCTTCACAAAACGCACAACACCTTTCCAAGGTGACACCTTCAAAAGTACATAATCACCAACTTCAAACTCCAACGGTCTTCGCCTCACATCGGCATACTTCTTTTGACGCTCACGGGCCAATTGCAACTTCTCCTTAATTTGAGATATTACCTTAGTCGTTTCAATCACAATTTCGGGCCCGATTAGTTGACTTCTCCAATTTCCGCCCAAGCTAGGGGAGAACGACATATCCTACCATACAATGCCTTAAAGGGCGCCATTTGAATGGTAGCATGATAGCTATTGTTGTATGAAAACTCGACTAGCGGCAAATGGTCTTCCCAACTTCCACCAAAATCAATGGCACATGCCCTCAACATGTCTTCAAGAGTTTGAATGGTCCTCTCGGTTTGCCCATCCGTTTGAGGGTGAAACGCCGTACTCATGTCAAGTCGAGTACCCATGGCTTTTTGAAAGGCTTCCCAAAATTTTGATTTGAAACGGGCATCTCTATCGGAAATGATAGAAATCGGCACTCCATGCTTAGATATTACTTCCTTGATGTACAAACGAGCCAAAGTGTCAAATTTATCGGTTTCACGAATGGCTAAAAAGGGAGCCGACTTCGTTAACCGATCTACTATCACCCAAATCGTGTCACGACCGATTCTCGTCTTCGGTAATTTAGTAATGAAGTCCATTGAATATGTTCCCACTTCCATTCGGGCATCACCGGTTGTACCAACAATCCGGGTGGCTTCTTGTGATCGGCTTTGACTGTAAGCAAGTAAGACACTCACTCACATACCTAGCCACATCACGCTTCATGCCCGGCCACCAATACAAATCTTTCAAGTCAAAGTACATCTTATCCGACCCGGGGTGGACCGAATAAGGCGATAGGTGAGCTTCATTTAATAAGTGTTCTTAAGTCGCCGAAAATAGGAACCCAAAGTCTTTCAACCATGTATAGCCCATTATCATTCTTCCGGTCGAATTGTTGTTCCATGCCATCTAGGTTTTCGTCTCCAAAGTTTACCGGTAGGGTGGCTTGAATTTGGGCTTCAATGATCCGGTCACGAATATTTGGCCCTACCGTGAGGCTCATAGCTCTAGCCCGTCTTGGTTTCCCTCTCTCCTTTCGGCTCAAGGCATCGGCTACTACATTTGCCTTGCCCGGGTGATAACGGATGTCACAATCATAATCACTAAATAGTTCAAGCCAACGCCTTTGCCTCATATTCAATTCACTTTGGTTGAAGATGTGTTGAAGACTTTTGTGATCGGTATAAATCACACATTTGGTACCATAGAGATAATGTCTCCAACACTTCAAAGCAAACACAACCGCTCCAATTCCAAATCATGTGTCGGGTAGTTCTTCTCATGCACCTTCAATTGACGAGAGGCATAAGCAATGACTTTACCCCTTTGCATAAGAACACAACCCAACCCTTGTCCCGAAGCATCACAATAAACAACAAAGTCTTCGATTCCATCCGGTAGCGTTAAAATCGGAGCTTCACATAACATATCTTTAAGAGTTTGGAAGGCGTTTTCTTGTCTTTCGCCCCATTCGAATTCTTCTTTTTGAGTCAAGAGGTAAGAGGTTGTGCAATACGGGAGAAATTTTCAATGAATCTTCTAATAACCCGCCAATCCAAGGAATTGACGGATCTCGATGGCGTTTCGGGTCTTCTCCAATTCTTGACCGCTTCAATCTTGCTTGGGTCCACATGAATACCATCCTTGCTCACTACGTGACCAAGGAAGTGGACCTCTTCCAACCAAAACTCACACTTGGAAAATTTTGCATACAACTTCTCCTTTCTTAGTAACTCAAGCACTTCGCGCAAGTGCTCAACATGCTCCTCCTTCGTCTTCGAGTATACAAGTATGTCATCAATGAACACAATGACAGACTTGTCTAAGTATGGTTGACACACCCGGTTCATCAAGTCCATGAACACCGCCGGTGCATTAGTCAACCCAAAAGGCATCACGGTGAATTCAAAATGGCCATACCTTGTGCGAAAAGCCGTCTTGGGGATATCATCTTCATGTACTCGGAGTTGATGATAACCCGAGCGAAGATCGATTTTTGAAAAGTGCTTAGCACCTTGAAGTTGATCAAATAAATCATCAATTCTTGGGAGGGGATACCGGTTCTTCACTGTGAGCTTGTTTAATTCCCGGTAGTCGATACACATTCGGAAGGACCCGTCTTTCTTTTTGACAAAGAGAACAGGAGCACCCCAAGGAGATTGGCTAGGGCGAATGAAACCCTTCTCTTGGAGTTCCTTGATTTGAGTTTGTAGCTCTTGCATTTCGGTTAGAGCTAGCCTATAAGGAGCTTTTGCTACGGGCGCGGCTTCGGGGATAAGATTTATACGGAAGTCAAGTTCACGAGTTGGAGGTAATCCCGGTAAGTCATCTGGAAAAACATCGGGGAAATCACAAACGATAGGAACGGTCTTCAATTCTACCTTTGAGATGGTAGCACTAAAGACTTTAGAATTTGAGGAATCGGAGATTTCACCTTGAACCCTAAGAATTTTACCGTTAGACAATGGTATTTTAACAACTCTATCGCCACAATCAATAACCGCGTTAACCGCGGACATCCAATCCTTACCCACTACAACATCAAAGCTCCCGATATCAAAGGCATAAGGTCTATGAAGAAATCGACATCTTCCAAAGTCAAGACACAATCGCGAAGTATTTGACTAATTTTTGTTAGTGACCCGTTTACCATTTCAATGTCAAGTACATAGTTTAGAGCACAAGGATTTACATCAATCAAAGGAACAAAATTAGAGGACACTAGGCTATAATCGGCCCCGGAATCAAATAGAACGGTTGCATAGAGACCATTAAGAAGAAAAGTACCTGCTACAACGTTAGGATCATTGCGGGCTTCATTTGCATTGGCCGCAAAGGCTCGGCCGCGTGGTTGCACTTGATGGCCTTGTTGTCCCCGGTTTTGATTAGGCCCGACCATTTGGAGTTGATTGGGGTGAACGGCTACTTGAACTTGTTGTCCCACCCATCGAGGACAATTATTACGGTAGTGGTCACGGCTACCACATTCAAAACATTCGCCTCTTCTTTGGTTACCTTGAGGAGGAACGGCCCGAATAGGAGCCGCATTCATTGGGCCGGCTCTTGGAGCTCTACAATTCTTGTCAACCCCCACTCCCCCCACACACCTCCGCATTCTTACCCTCTCCACCCTTGCACAATTTCCCACGCCCCTATCACCCCCTTGCTTCCGCATTCATTGGGCCGGCTCTTGGAGCTCTACAATTCTTGGATGCGTGCCCAACTTGGTTGCAATTATAACATGCCCCACATGGAGTAGTGGCGGGATGGTGCCTGTTGCACCTCCCACAGAAAGGATGAGGCCCGGTATAAGGCCTCCTAGCCGGTTCTACCGCCGCCATCACCCTACCCCTATAAGCATTCTTGGGGTCAAACCTTCCCGCTTTCTTTACCCCACTTGACTCACCCACTTCTTTCCTCTTGCTTGATGAGGATTTGCTCAAAACACCACACCTCAATAAATCTTCAGTCACACTCCCGGCTTGGTTGACTGCATTAGCCAAAGAAGTAGGCATGTTGGAGTTTACATAAGATCGGACTTGAGGATTCAAGCCCAATACAAACTTATGGATGGCCTGTGACTCGGTACCCACCAAGTGAGGAATGAGGGTGGACAACTCTTGAAATCGTCTCACATAGCCCTTGTAATCGGCTCCTTCCATGTTGAGGTTTGCAAATTCTATGGTTAAATTTTGTAGCTCGTACGGAGGACAAAACTTTGCTTTTACTTTATCTTTGAAGTCAATCCACTCCAAATTTTGAGTCCGCCCCAACGTTATTTCCTGGTTCCACCAACTCAAGGCGTCATGCCTAAACATGCCGGATGCATAGGAAATCCGGTCATCATAGGCGCAATGACTCCTTTCAATCACCGCCTCTATCGCTTCAAACCACCTTATACATTCCGTGGGACCACCTTTCCCATCAAAATCCGGTGCCCCACAACTTTTAAAATCCTTAAATATACACCCTTGGCGGTATCCGCCATACTGATTATTCATGGGCATACCGATACCAACTCCCACGGGTTCCTCTTCTTCATTTTCTTCGGCATAAGGTTGAGCATCTTCGTTATTTTCATTTTCTGGAGCTTCGTTGTTTTGAGCCACATTATTTTGTCCAAGACTTGCTGTGACTTGAGCAATGATGGTTGGCATGATGCCGGCGACCGTTTGAGCGATTACCTCCTTGGCCTCTACCACGACCTCTACTACGGCCCCTACCACGGCCCCTACCTCTACCTCCTTGTACCTCCGGTTGAGATTCCGGTTGAGATTCTTCCGGTTCAGCCCTATAGTTTGTTCCGGACTCTTCTTGGTCTTTCCATTTCTATAAAACAAGTGACACGTTGACCCGAGAGTTAGTCTCAAATGCTCGCATGTTAGTCACACCAGTAGTCAATGCCCTCATATTGGTAACATACTCATTACATAATATTATGCTAAGGCAACAGTGTTAGAATCATAAAGGATTTTTACATATCATAACATCACGTTGAACTTATTACAATACCTCATCATTAATTTAAGTAATCATGTTCATTTTATCATGTCATTAAATAACTAACACGAATGATTCAAAGTATAATCCGAATTCGATATGCTCCCTAGTTATTGACCGGGTATGTATACAAGGTGTACCAACGGCTAACCTTCCACCTAATCAACTTCCATTAAGCATATCGGTTCCTTATTATACTTTAAGCCACACGTGCGCAATCCACGATGTCATGAACTTGCTATAATATCGGGTAACCATAAAAGAGTTGATCGGGTTCTTTTAGGGTTGACACAATATTATACTAAGTTAATGGCATCCCATCATTTTGCCCTAAATCATCACATTAGTTCCAACAATTAACAACAAAAACCCATATTAACTAATCCACATTCATCACATTGAATTCAAGCTATCATACAAGTGGTCTTAACTACGAACTCACACGGGGATTCACATAATTCACATTGCACACGAATTCCTAACCATGCATGCTATATGAAGAGTTTTAACTTAAGCCGTAGTCTAGGTCAAACCGCCTAATTCTCTACGCCCACGCATGGGCCACCATTCTGTAACACCCCAAGCCGAGGCTCAGAATATCACGGAAATCATATAGCGCAAGGTGGAATTACAATAGAACAAGCTAAATGCAATAGAGATTCAGTGAATCCATTACAAAACGAAACAAGTAACAAAATACATAAGGAGCAAATAACCATCAAAGTTACAAAGAACAATCCGAATGATGGCAAAACGATCCTAAGTATAATGCAAAAGAAGGCCAATGAATCCTGGATCCATAAAGTCCAAAGCCTGGGTTCAACAGCATGCAAGCAACTAAACTCCACGTCCGGGGAGAACCTGATTACCTGAAAAGTGTACTAAGCATAGTCAACACAAGGTTGGTGAGTTCGTAGTAATGGTTCGCAAGGAACCAACGATAATAATCACAATATACGAATAGAGGCTAGGCATGACTTACAGCGAGCCTCTAAGCCACACAATAACATCTCACAACAAGATTACACAAGATAAGTAAATGTGAAATGAGAATGCACGAATGATATGCAAATCAATGTAAGTGCCAGATGCATGAATAAGCAAACATGCCTATCCTATGCGTGAGCTCAAGTCACCAATGCAACGATACCCTTCTGTCATCGCAATGAACAAGGCTGTATCTCAAAATCATCGAGATATATATGTCTATATACTCGGAGTCAGGTCTACATCCAAAATGGGTGCATACATCTATGCACCAGGATGTCGGCAATCCCCTGCCGAGGGTCATCAACAATGTATGCGAAGCTTACAATCGAATGTAAATGCATAAATCATGAACCAACAATCAATATACGATAAACCTGTGCCAACAATCACATACGATAAACCTGTGCCAACAATCAGTATTCGTCAACCATAACCCAACAACCAATATACGACATTCATACGCCAACGATCAATAATCAACAACATAAGCCACTAATCACAATTTAAACCGACTATACGTACATATACTTCAGAGGATTCTACTTTCTTCAAGTCCCAGATGCTTATATATAGGGTCACCCGCAGCCTTCCCACCACATCTAAAACCCAATGAAGGCATAACCGACTTCCATGTATGTACGTCTATCCTAATATATATATATTAATTAACTGAAACATAACCAAAGTCAATCAAACAAAACGAACTGTCACATCAATCCAACAATCAAGTCAACCGATCAATAAATCAATAAATGCAAGTAAACACGCCAGGTTTACACTTTTCAGCCCGAATCTCAAGCGAGTAGGGAGATACGAAACTCACCTTGTTCGATAAAGAAGCTAGTACGAGATTACAGGCGAGTATTACGGTCCACACGTCCACAACCTATAATTATACATCAATATATCATAATGTCAACTCTACAATCATAAACAAGTTGGTTTAGCACAATTAGGTCAAGTCACAAACCCTAAACGCCTTTCCAACATTAACGTGTAAGAGAAGAACTCATTCGACTCGACCTTTTTAGAAATGACCAAAGATTCATATAAAAAGAGTGTTACTACAAGAAACTAGACTCCCTTACGATTCCAACGATAGGTCATACGACTAAAACGGACTCACGGTTCAAAAGTTATTGACGTTTGAAAACTGACGCGTAAAGCAGGAATAGTAACACGAGTTTATGAACCCTAACACGCGTTTAGAAACCCTAACACGCGTTTATGAGCCCTAACACGCGTTTATGAGCCCTAACACGCGTTTATGAGCCCTAACACGCGTTTATGAGCCCTAACACGCGTTTATGAGCCCTAACACGCGTTTATGAGCCCTAACACGCGTTTATGAGCCCTAACACGCGTTTATGAGCCCTAACACGCGTTTATGAGCCCTAACACGCGTTTATGAGCCCTAACACGCGTTTATGAGCCCTAACACGCGTTTATGAGCCCTAACACGCGTTTATGAGCCCTAACACGCGTTTATGAGCCCTAACACGCGTTTATGAGCCCTAACACGCGTTTATGAGCCCTAACACGCGTTTATGAGCCCTAACACGCGTTTATGAGCCCTAACACGCGTTTATGAGCCCTAACACGCGTTTATGAGCCCTAACACGCGTTTATGAGCCCTAACACGCGTTTATGAGCCCTAACACGCGTTTATGAGCCCTAACACGCGTTTATGAGCCCTAACACGCGTTTATGAGCCCTAACACGCGTTTATGAGCCCTAACACGCGTTTATGAGCCCTAACACGCGTTTATGAGCCCTAACACGCGTTTATGAGCCCTAACACGCGTTTATGAGCCCTAACACGCGTTTATGAGCCCTAACACGCGTTTATGAGCCCTAACACGCGTTTATGAGCCCTAACACGCGTTTATGAGCCCTAACACGCGTTTATGAGCCCTAACACGCGTTTATGAGCCCTAACACGCGTTTATGAGCCCTAACACGCGTTTATGAGCCCTAACACGCGTTTATGAGCCCTAACACGCGTTTATGAGCCCTAACACGCGTTTATGAGCCCTAACACGCGTTTATGAGCCCTAACACGCGTTTATGAGCCCTAACACGCGTTTATGAGCCCTAACACGCGTTTATGAGCCCTAACACGCGTTTATGAGCCCTAACACGCGTTTATGAGCCCTAACACGCGTTTATGAGCCCTAACACGCGTTTATGAGCCCTAACACGCGTTTATGAGCCCTAACACGCGTTTATGAGCCCTAACACGCGTTTATGAGCCCTAACACGCGTTTATGAGCCCTAACACGCGTTTATGAGCCCTAACACGCGTTTATGAGCCCTAACACGCGTTTATGAGCCCTAACACGCGTTTATGAGCCCTAACACGCGTTTATGAGCCCTAACACGCGTTTATGAGCCCTAACACGCGTTTATGAGCCCTAACACGCGTTTATGAGCCCTAACACGCGTTTATGAGCCCTAACACGCGTTTATGAGCCCTAACACGCGTTTATGAGCCCTAACACGCGTTTATGAGCCCTAACACGCGTTTATGAGCCCTAACACGCGTTTATGAGCCCTAACACGCGTTTATGAGCCCTAACACGCGTTTATGAGCCCTAACACGCGTTTATGAGCCCTAACACGCGTTTATGAGCCCTAACACGCGTTTATGAGCCCTAACACGCGTTTATGAGCCCTAACACGCGTTTATGAGCCCTAACACGCGTTTATGAGCCCTAACACGCGTTTATGAGCCCTAACACGCGTTTATGAGCCCTAACACGCGTTTATGAGCCCTAACACGCGTTTATGAGCCCTAACACGCGTTTATGAGCCCTAACACGCGTTTATGAGCCCTAACACGCGTTTATGAGCCCTAACACGCGTTTATGAGCCCTAACACGCGTTTATGAGCCCTAACACGCGTTTATGAGCCCTAACACGCGTTTATGAGCCCTAACACGCGTTTATGAGCCCTAACACGCGTTTATGAGCCCTAACACGCGTTTATGAGCCCTAACACGCGTTTATGAGCCCTAACACGCGTTTATGAGCCCTAACACGCGTTTATGAGCCCTAACACGCGTTTATGAGCCCTAACACGCGTTTATGAGCCCTAACACGCGTTTATGAGCCCTAACACGCGTTTATGAGCCCTAACACGCGTTTATGAGCCCTAACACGCGTTTATGAGCCCTAACACGCGTTTATGAGCCCTAACACGCGTTTATGAGCCCTAACACGCGTTTATGAGCCCTAACACGCGTTTATGAGCCCTAACACGCGTTTATGAGCCCTAACACGCGTTTATGAGCCCTAACACGCGTTTATGAGCCCTAACACGCGTTTATGAGCCCTAACACGCGTTTATGAGCCCTAACACGCGTTTATGAGCCCTAACACGCGTTTATGAGCCCTAACACGCGTTTATGAGCCCTAACACGCGTTTATGAGCCCTAACACGCGTTTATGAGCCCTAACACGCGTTTATGAGCCCTAACACGCGTTTATGAGCCCTAACACGCGTTTATGAGCCCTAACACGCGTTTATGAGCCCTAACACGCGTTTATGAGCCCTAACACGCGTTTATGAGCCCTAACACGCGTTTATGAGCCCTAACACGCGTTTATGAGCCCTAACACGCGTTTATGAGCCCTAACACGCGTTTATGAGCCCTAACACGCGTTTATGAGCCCTAACACGCGTTTATGAGCCCTAACACGCGTTTATGAGCCCTAACACGCGTTTATGAGCCCTAACACGCGTTTATGAGCCCTAACACGCGTTTATGAGCCCTAACACGCGTTTATGAGCCCTAACACGCGTTTATGAGCCCTAACACGCGTTTATGAGCCCTAACACGCGTTTATGAGCCCTAACACGCGTTTATGAGCCCTAACACGCGTTTATGAGCCCTAACACGCGTTTATGAGCCCTAACACGCGTTTATGAGCCCTAACACGCGTTTATGAGCCCTAACACGCGTTTATGAGCCCTAACACGCGTTTATGAGCCCTAACACGCGTTTATGAGCCCTAACACGCGTTTATGAGCCCTAACACGCGTTTATGAGCCCTAACACGCGTTTATGAGCCCTAACACGCGTTTAAGAGCCCTAACTATTCGTCGAGTGTCGAATCACATAATTAATCGGTCAATCGACCCGTCAAACACATTATCTAGTCGTTTAGCCACAAATTGAACCAAATCATGTTATTAAATAGAATGTTAGTCATATTACACATAAAGTCAAACGGGTCAAAATAGCGGATGTTACATTATCCCCCCGTTAAAAGAATTTCGTCCCGAAATTCGACGAGACACTAATCGTTAAACAAATGTGGGTACTTGGACTTCATATGATCTTCTCGTTCCCAAGTGAACTCGGCTCCACGTCTAGCATCCCATCTAACCTTGACAATTGTGTAGCGTTTGTTCTTGAGTTTCTTTTCTTGACGATCCAAGATCTCCACCGGTTCTTCCACGAAATTAAGCTTCGAATCAACCCGAATTTCATTCATTGGCACGTGATGAGTAGGATCCGCCAAACACTTTCGCAAGTTACAGATATGAAACACATCATGCACACCGCTAAGCTCTTGAGGCAATTCTAGCCGATAAGCAACTTTCCCGACTCGTTCAAGAATCTTGAAAGGACCAATATACCTTGGCGCAAGTTTTCCCCGCTTCACAAAACGCACAACACCTTTCCAAGGTGACACCTTCAAAAGTACATAATCACCAACTTCAAACTCCAATGGTCTTCGCCTCACATCGGCATACTTCTTTTGACGCTCACGGGCCAACTGCAACCTCTCTTTAATTTGAGATATTACCTTAGTCGTTTCAATCACAATTTCGGGCCCGATTAGTTGACTTTCTCCAATTTCCGCCCAAGCTAGGGGAGAACGACATATCCTACCATACAATGCCTTAAAGGGCGCCATTTGAATGGTAGCATGATAACTATTGTTGTATGAAAACTCGACTAGCGGCAAATGGTCTTCCCAACTTCCACCAAAGTCAATGGCACATGCCCTCAACATGTCTTCAAGAGTTTGAATGGTCCTCTCGGTTTGCCCATCCGTTTGAGGGTGAAACGCCGTACTCATGTCAAGTCGAGTACCCATGGCTTTTTGAAAGGCTTCCCAAAATTTTGATTTAAAACGGGCATCTCTATCGGAAATGATAGAAATCGGCACTCCATGCTTAGATATTACTTCCTTGATGTACAAACGAGCCAAGGTGTCAAATTTATCGGTTTCTCGAATGGCTAAAAAGTGAGCCGACTTCGTTAACCGATCTACTATCACCCAAATCGTGTCATGACCGCTTCTCGTCTTCGGTAATTTAGTAATGAAGTCCATTGAAATATGTTCCCACTTCCATTCGGGCATCACCGGTTGTACCAACAATCCGGGTGGCTTCTTGTGATCGGCTTTGACTTGTAAGCAAGTAAGACACTCACCCACATACCTAGCCACATCACGCTTCATGCCCGGCCACCAATACAAATCTTTCAAGTCAAAGTACATCTTATCCGACCCGGGGTGGACCGAATAAGGCGATAGGTGAGCTTCATTCATAATAAGTGTTCTTAAGTCGCCGAAAATAGGAACCCAAGTCTTTCAACCATGTATAGCCCATTATCATTCTTCCGGTCGAATTGTTGTTCCATGCCATCTAGGTTCTCGTTTCCAAAGTTTTCCGGTAGGGTGGCTTGAATTTGGGCTTCAATGATCCGATCACGAATATTTGGCCCTACCGTGAGGCTCATAGCTCTAGCCCGTCTTGGTTTCACTCTCTCCTTTCGGCTCAAGGCATCGGCTACAACATTTGCCTTGCGCGGGTGATATCGGATGTCACAATCATAATCACTAAATAGTTCAAGCCAACGCCTTTGCCTCATATTCAATTCACTTTGGTTGAAGATGTGTTGAAGACTTTTGTGATCGGTATAAATCACACATTTGGTACCATAGAGATAATGTCTCCAACACTTCAAAGCAAACACAACCACTCCCAATTCCAAGTCATGTGTCGGGTAGTTCTTCTCATGCACCTTCAATTGGCGAGAGGCATAAGCAATGACTTTACCCCTTTGCATAAGAACACAACCCAACCCTTGTCCCGAAGCATCACAATAAACAACAAAGTCTTCGATTCCATCCGGTAGCGTTAAAATCGGAGCTTCACATAACATATCTTTAAGAGTTTGGAAGGCGTTTTCTTGTCTTTCGCCCCATTCAAAGTTTCTATCTTTTTGAGTCAAGAGGGTGAGTGGTTGTGCAATACGGGAGAAATTTTCAATGAATCTTCTATAGTAACCCGCCAATCCAAGGAATTGACGGATTTCGGATGGCGTTTCGGGTCTTCTCCAATTCTTGACCGCTTCAATCTTGTTTGGGTCCACATGAATACCATCCTTGCTCACTACGTGACCAAGAAAGTGGACCTCTTCCAACCAAAACTCACACTTGGAAAATTTGGCATACAACTTCTCTTTTCTTAGTAACTCAAGCACTTCGCGCAAGTGCTCAACATGCTCCTCCTTCGTCTTCGAGTATACAAGTATGTCATCAATGAACACAATGACAGACTTGTCCAAGTATGGTTGACACACCCGGTTCATCAAGTCCATGAACACCGCCGGTGCATTAGTCAACCCAAAAGGCATCACGGTGAATTCAAAATGGCCATACCTTGTGCGAAAAGCCGTCTTGGGGATATCATCTTCATGTACTCGGAGTTGATGATAACCCGAGCGAAGATCGATTTTTGAAAAGTGCTTAGCACCTTGAAGTTGATCAAATAAATCATCAATTCTTGGGAGGGGGTACCGGTTCTTCACTGTGAGCTTGTTTAATTCCCGGTAGTCGATACACATTCGGAAGGACCCGTCTTTCTTTTTGACAAAGAGAACAGGAGCACCCCAAGGAGATTGGCTAGGGCGAATGAAACCCTTCTCTTGGAGTTCCTTGATTTGAGTTTGTAGCTCTTGCATTTCGGTTAGAGCTAGTCTATAAGGAGCTTTTGCTACGGGCGCGGCTTCGGGGATAAGATTAATACGGAAGTCAAGTTCACGAGTTGGAGGTAATCCCGGTAAGTCATCCGGAAAAACATCGGGAAATTCACAAACGATAGGAACGGTCTTCAATTCTACCTTTGTAACGGTAGCACTAAAGACTTTAGAATTTGAGGAATCGGAGATTTCGCCTTGAACCCTAAGAATTCTACCGTTGGTCAAAGGTATCTTAACAACTCTCTCGCCACAATCAATAGTCGCATTCACCGCCGTTAACCAATCCATACCCACTATAACGTCAAAACTCCCAATATCAAAAGGCATAAGGTCAATGAAGAAATCTACGTCTTCTAAAGTCAAGACACAATCGCGAAGTATTTGACTAATTTTTGTTAGTGACCCGTTTACCATTTCAATGTCAAGTACATAGTTTAGAGCACAAGGATTTACATCAATCAAAGGAACAAAATTAGAGGACACTAGGCTATAATCGGCCCCGGAATCAAATAGAACGGTTGCATAGAGACCATTAAGAAGAAAAATACCTGCTACAACGTTAGGATCATTGCGGGCTTCATTTGCATTGGCCGCAAAGGCTCGGCCGCGTGGTTGTACTTGATGGCCTTGTTGTCCCCGGTTTTGATTAGGCCCGACCATTTGGAGTTGATTGGGATGAACGGCTACTTGAACTTGTTGTCCCACCCATCGAGGACAATTATTACGGTAGTGGTCACGGCTACCACATTCAAAACATTCGCCTCTTCTTTGATTACCTTGAGGAGGAACGGCCCGAATAGGAGCCGCATTCATTGGGCCGGCTCTTGGAGCTCTACAATTCTTGGATGCGTGCCCAACTTGGTTGCAATTATAGCATGCCCCACATGGAGTAGTGGCGGGATGGTGCCTGTTGCACCTCCCACAGAAAGGATGAGGCCCGGTATAAGGCCTCCTAGCCGGCTCTACCGCCGCCATTACCCTACCCCTATAAGCATTCTTGGGGTCAAACCTTCCCGCTTTCTTTACCCCACTTGACTCACCCACTTCTTTCCTCTTGCTTGATGAGGATTTGCTCAAAACACCACACCTCAATAAATCTTCAGTCACACTCCCGGCTTGGTTGACTGCATTAGCCAAAGAAGTAGGCATGTTGGAGTTTACATAAGATCGGACTTGAGGATTCAAGCCCAATACAAACTTCTGGATGGCCTGTGACTCGGTACCCACCAAGTGAGGAATGAGGGTAGACAACTCTTGAAATCGTCTCACATAACCCTTGTAGTCGGCTCCCTCCATGTTGAGGTTTGCAAATTCTATGGTTAAGTTTTGTAGTTCGTAGGGAGGACAAAACTTTGCTTTTACTTTGTTTTTGAAGTCAATCCACTCCAAATTTTGAGTCCGCCCCAACGTTATTTCCTGGTTCCACCAACTCAAGGCGTCATGCCTAAACATGCCGGATGCATAGGAAATCCGGTCATCATAGGCGCAATGACTCCTTTCAATCACCGCCTCTATCGCTTCAAACCACCTTATACATTCCGTGGGACCACCTTTCCCATCAAACTCCGGTGCCCCACAACTTTTAAAGTCCTTAAATATACACCCTTGGCGGTATCCGCCATACTGATTATTCATGGGCATACCGATACCAACTCCCACGGGTTCCTCTTCTTCATTTTCTTCGGCATAAGGTTGAGCATCTTCGTTATTTTCATTTTCTGGAGCTTCGTTGTTTTGAGCCACATTATTTTGTCCAAGACTTGCTGTGACTTGAGCAATGATGGTTGGCATGATGCCGGCGACCGTTTGAGCGATTACCTCGGCCAAGTTTGGCTCAGGAGCTCCACCACGACCCCTACCACGGCCCCTACCACGACCTCTACCACGGCCCCTACCACGACCTCTACCTCCTTGTACTTCCGGTTGAGCTTCCGGTTGAGGTTCTTCCTCTTCAGCCCTATAGTTTGTTCCGACTCTCCTTGGTCTCACCATTTCTATAAAACAAGTGACACGTTGACCCGAGAGTTAGTCTCAAATGCTCGCATGTTAGTCACACAAGTAGTCAATGCTCTCATGCCGATACTACATACTCATTACATAATATTATGCTAAGGCAACAGTGTTAGAATCATAAAGGATTTTTACATATCATAACATCACGTTGAACTTATTACAATACCTCATCATTAATTTAAGTAATCATGTTCATTTTATCATGTCATTAAATAACTAACACGAATGATTCAAAGTATAATCCGAATTCGATATGCTCCCTAGTTATTGACCGGGTATGTATACAAGGTGTACCAACGGCTAACCTTCCACCTAATCAACTTCCATTTAGCATATCGGTTCCTTATTATACTTTGAGCCACACGTGCGCAATCCACGATGTCATGAACTTGCTATAATATCGGGTAAAAAAAAAAAAAAAAAAAAAAAAAAAAAAAAAAAAAAAAAAAAAAAAAAAAAAAAAAAAAAAAAAAAAAAAAAAAAAAAAAAAAAAAAAAAAAAAAAAAAAAAAAAAAAAAAAAAAAAAAAAAAAAAAAAAAAAAAAAAAAAAAAAAAAAAAAAAAAAAAAAAAAAAAAAAAAAAAAAAAAAAAAAAAAAAAAAAAAAAAAAAAAAAAAAAAAAAAAAAAAAAAAAAAAAAAAAAAAAAAAAAAAAAAAAAAAAAAAAAAAAAAAAAAAAAAAAAAAAAAAAAAAAAAAAAAAAAAAAAAAAAAAAAAAAAAAAAAAAAAAAAAAAAAAAAAAAAAAAAAAAAAAAAAAAAAAAAAAAAAAAAAAAAAAAAAAAAAAAAAAAAAAAAAAAAAAAAAAAAAAAAAAAAAAAAAAAAAAAAAAAAAAAAAAAAAAAAAAAAAAAAAAAAAAAAAAAAAAAAAAAAAAAAAAAAAAAAAAAAAAAAAAAAAAAAAAAAAAAAAAAAAAAAAAAAAAAAAAAAAAAAAAAAAAAAAAAAAAAAAAAAAAAAAAAAAAAAAAAAAAAAAAAAAAATTAGCCCCAACAACAACAAACAAATCATAATATCCACATTCATCACATTGAATTCAAGCTATCATACAAGTGGTCTTAACTACGAACTCACACGGGGATTCACATAATTCACATTGCACACGAATCCTAACCATGCATGCTATATGAAGAGTTTTAACTTAAGCCGTAGTCTAGGTCAAACCGCCTAATTCTCTACGACCACGCATGGGCCACCATTCTGTAACACCCCAAGCCGAGGCTCAGAATATCACGGAAATCATATAGCGCAAGGTGGAATTACAATAGAACAAGCTAAATGCAAATAGAGATTCAGTGAATCCATTACAAAACGAAACAAGTAACAAAATACATAAGGAGCAAATAACCATCAAAGTTACAAAGAACAATCCGAATGATGGCAAAACGATCCTAAGTATAATGCAAAAGAAGGCCAATGAATCCTGGATCCATAAAGTCCAAAGCCTGGGTTCAACAGCATGCAAGCAACTAAACTCCACGTCCGGGGAGAACCTGATTACCTGAAAAGTGTACTAAGCATAGTCAACACAAGGTTGGTGAGTTCGTAGTAATGGTTCGCAAGGAACCAACGATAATAATCACAATATACGAATAGAGGCTAGGCATGACTTACAGCGAGCCTCTAAGCCACACAATAACATCTCACAACAAGATTACACAAGATAAGTAAATGTGAAATGAGAATGCACGAATGATATGCAAATCAATGTAAGTGCCAGATGCATGAATAAGCAAACATGCCTATCCTATGCGTGAGCTCAAGTCACCAATGCAACGATACCCTTCTGTCATCGCAATGAACAAGGCTGTATCTCAAAATCATCGAGATATATATGTCTATATACTCGGAGTCAGGTCTACATCCAAAATGGGTGCATACATCTATGCACCAGGATGTCGGCAATCCCCTGCCGAGGGTCATCAACAATGTATGCGAAGCTTACAATCGAATGTAAATGCATAAATCATGAACCAACAATCAATATACGATAAACCTGTGCCAACAATCACATACGATAAACCTGTGCCAACAATCAGTATTCGTCAACCATAACCCAACAACCAATATACGACATTCATACGCCAACGATCAATAATCAACAACATAAGCCACTAATCACAATTTAAACCGACTATACGTACATATACTTCAGAGGATTCTACTTTCTTCAAGTCCCAGATGCTTATATATAGGGTCACCGCAGCCTTCCCACCACATCTAAAACCCAATGAAGGCATAACCGACTTCCATGTATGTACGTCTATCCTAATATATATATATTAATTAACTGAAACATAACCAAAGTCAATCAAACAAAACGAACTGTCACATCAATCCAACAATCAAGTCAACCGATCAATAAATCAATAAATGCAAGTAAACACGCCAGGTTTACACTTTTCAGCCCGAATCTCAAGCGAGTAGGGAGATACGAAACTCACCTTGTTCGATAAAGAAGCTAGTACGAGATTACAGGCGAGTATTACGGTCCACACATCCACAACCTATAATTATACATCAATATATCATAATGTCAACTCTACAATCATAAACAAGTTGGTTTAGCACAATTAGGTCAAGTCACAAACCCTAAACGCCTTTCCAACATTAACGTGTAAGAGAAGAACTCATTCGACTCGACCTTTTTAGAAATGACCAAAGATTCATATAAAAAGAGTGTTACTACAAGAAACTAGACTCCCTTACGATTCCAACGATAGGTCATACGACTAAAACGGACTCACGGTTCAAAAGTTATTGACGTTTGAAAACTGACGCGTAAAGCAGGAATAGTAACACGAGTTTATGAACCCTAACACGCGTTTATGAGCCCTAACACGCGTTTATGAGCCCTAACACGCGTTTATGAGCCCTAACACGCGTTTATGAGCCCTAACACGCGTTTATGAGCCCTAACACGCGTTTATGAGCCCTAACACGCGTTTATGAGCCCTAACACGCGTTTATGAGCCCTAACACGCGTTTATGAGCCCTAACACGCGTTTATGAGCCCTAACACGCGTTTATGAGCCCTAACACGCGTTTATGAGCCCTAACACGCGTTTATGAGCCCTAACACGCGTTTATGAGCCCTAACACGCGTTTATGAGCCCTAACACGCGTTTATGAGCCCTAACACGCGTTTATGAGCCCTAACACGCGTTTATGAGCCCTAACACGCGTTTATGAGCCCTAACACGCGTTTATGAGCCCTAACACGCGTTTATGAGCCCTAACACGCGTTTATGAGCCCTAACACGCGTTTATGAGCCCTAACACGCGTTTATGAGCCCTAACACGCGTTTATGAGCCCTAACACGCGTTTATGAGCCCTAACACGCGTTTATGAGCCCTAACACGCGTTTGAAGAGCCCTAACACGCGTTTATGACCTAACCACATGATTTATGGTGATTCAAAGAGGGAGAGTGATTCTTGAGAGAGTTTTGAGAGAAAGAGAGATAGAAGAATGGAATGAAATGAAAGGGAAAGGATAAGGTGGGTGGTGGGTTGGGTAAATGGGTCTTGGATCCTATCCACGGGTCGACCCATCACACTAACTAGCCAAAATAACTATTCGTCGAGTGTCGAATCACATAATTAATCGGTCAATCGACCCGTCAAACACATTATCTAGTCGTTTAGCCACAAATTGAACCAAATCATGTTATTAAATAGAATGTTAGTCATATTACACATAAAGTCAAACGGGTCAAAATAGCGGATGTTACAATACTAGTGTCTTGTCTAATCAGACAGTTTCGAACTGAAACAAAGCATAAGCCTACACACTTCCAAGGCACGTCTATTTTCCCAATATTATTTCCAACATTCTTTGAAGTCTCATCTTTGTGCACTGTGGTGGAGCAACTTAATCATATATTGCACATTCAATATGAGACATATGTGGTTTCTGACCATAAACCAATTTTAATGGGGATGAACATTATTGGCATGATGCGAGTTCATATTATTACATGTTAAATAACATGGCCCCAAATCATATTCATTTTGCTCTAAATAATCATTACCAAATTAATCATTATTGCCAATACAATATGGAACATGCTCTCAATCTTACAAGATGAACAATTAATTACGCAAACATCATGTTGCGACTTTAGTGACCCATTTAGACGATGCATCGATTTAAAACACTAAATGGTCTTTTGGAAGATGTATAGGCCTAATTACACCTCCTTTGTATCCGTTCCATAAACCAGGGGATTCAATCCCTATATTAGTTGGCAATAATATACTTCTATGCAGAGCAAATTATCACATGTCAAAATATTACTTTGAAGAACCTCTTGTTCTTTATATTCGCATTATCTCCGGGATGATTCATCCGGTCATGCCACTTATCAAATAACATAGGTCAATAAACTTCTTGTTTATGACTCACATTTGGTTTAATACAAGCCACATAATTTATGAAAAGTAATACAAGCTACATAATTTATGAAAAAGTAATGCATCAAACACTCTTTAGACTATTGTTTCTCGTGATAAATTGATATCCTCATTAAAAAAAAAATTATATCATTATTATTAGCATATAACCTTTCAAATAAGAATAACATCTATAGTGATAGTCATTTACGTATAGTTTTATCATTCATAAATTAATCAGCTTATCATAACCATCTAATGAGGTGTGTTACCATATTAAAAAAATCACACAATAAAACAGTTTTTACAACTTTACAATCAAAATCATAATCATAATGTGTAATGTAAGACATAACTTTGGATACATCTTTAATATTCTATCCAAGATCCGCGCATATATAGAACCAAGATAGGAAGCTAAACCATAATTTATATTCAATGTGAGTACAGGTTTGACGGATGATACGAAACAATCTTACAACTTATTCAATTTATACAATATTCTTACAAGAAAAATCATTAATAAATACTGAAAATTTTGATACATTCATTCAAAGTCTTACAATCTGAAATGAGAAGCTTTTATATCGTATGTTTTGTCTGAAGATTGTTCAAACTATCCCACAAATAAGTTTTTCACATATAATTAAACCTCGTATAGTTTTCCATATATACCTTTTTTTTTTTGTGAAAGATATTATTTGGGTAATATACTAACTAAAAATATATCATATACACAAATCTTAACAAAAATATTCAAGCTAGTACATATTATTAAGATTATGACATGTAATATACGCGACAAATCCTTAAAGATTTAATTAAATATGGCATCTTAATATAAATGCTTGCATTGTCCAAAAAAACTGATAGTAACAAAACTCATGCATATTTAGAGTTGATATCTAATCAGTACTCAAGCAATCGACCACGACATAGAAGTGTTAAACATAAGACAAGAATATTGTTAAGCTACACAGATTAAAAATATCTTTAACAAGATTTGAAGACTTTATATATTGAACAAATATTCAACAAGAAATCCAAAATTTTCTTTCTTTCACCGTAATAATAATATAAGTTAAATCGTGTTAACTTGATGAGTAGAAATTCTATAAAGACAATACAAACATACATGTGAATATAAGTCATTATTCCCATATACAATTCATGATAAAAGTCATGCTTAGCGTGACCTCAAATTAAACATGTTTTGTAAGAATTAACTTACTTCGTTATCAATAAGTTTATGCACCAAGTTCGCAGATTAAACGTTTCATTGCATAACAATAATAATAATAATAATTTATAGCATTGATTAGTTAATTTATTTGGTTCATATATGTATGAATCTTAAAAGTTATAAAAAGGTAATGGAAAACGAACCATTAGTTGACGCAATGAGTCCATAACAAACAATTTAATAACTTATGAACATCTCATGGATATATTTACATTATTTGTTGATAGTATATTCATGAAAAGTTATTTATTGATGATCATGTTATTATCATGAGAATATAATCATGTAAATCTACAATTAAAAATAAAAGCTCCAATAAACATAAGTTTAGAAATTGTACCTTAACAGTCGGGTGAAATCGGCAATAAACAAGGCATACCACGAGGAAGCTTTATCTCCATGCTAACGAAAAATAACCACAACTTATAAATTATCAAAGTTTTCATTGTCCCGTATCTTTATCTCGTTCGACCGAATGATATAAAAGTAACACAAATTATTTTATTATGAATATTATTATTATTTTAATGAATAATTTTAAATATTACGATGAACATAAGATGGCTAGCTGATCAATCAGATTACAAAACTTTTATATTATTTTGATTTGACCGTATATTAGATAGATATAGATATTGTATTTAACAAACCCGTAAGAAAAATTGGACCATCATATCAATGCTTTTTCCCAGACTGAAAAATCGGCTAGTAACAATGTAACACAAGCATGGATGAAAAAAAAAATAGAAAAAATTCAAAGATTTAAAACGTACATATAATCATCCATAAAGTGTTACACTAATTGAATGATATATTAAATATATATTAGTGGATAATGAAAACTCTTGACCATCGAAAGTGAATCAAGTTTAATCGATTGTCGGCCAAAATAAAAGAAAACTTTTTAGGGTTAGAGACTCGTGCTGATAACGTGTTGTGAAACTATAAAACAAAGAGCTATAGAAAATAATAAAGAACACAAGAAGATGGAGAGAATGAAAAATTCTATTATTCATCTCATATAAAGGCATATATTTATAGTATAATGATAGCTTCTTCTCCAAGTAATTAATCTCTGAATATGCATAAAAGATCTCCTTAAAAGATATGGACATCCATTCCATAAATATTCATAACATTTTCCTTTTAGTTTTAGTGTTATCATATATTTTGTCTCATTTTTAACTGTTTTTCATGAGTTTTTAGTTTATTTTTGTTGATCCTAAGCCTAAATATATGAGTAAGTCTTTTAGTAAAAAATTCAAAAAAAGCCTCAAAATTGAAACCGCTTGAGGCCCCTAAAAACATAAAGCCGCCACTGCAAGTCTGATAGTTTATTGTGCCACGGAGCAAAAAAAACGAAAGAACCGGGGCCCACGCGGGTAACAAGATTGGCTCTTGCACAAGTATATACTTGTACATGTCTTCTACGACCCAAAGTGAATTTATTGAGTTAGCCATGGTTAAGTCCTCACCGGAACCGGATACAACATCAAATAAAATACTTTAAATTAGTTTGTGGCTGCAGATTCAGGATTCTGACTTTAAGTATGCAATTCCTTATATAACTGTCGATTATTCACTTCAATCTAATAACTGACGGTTTTTGGGTCATTTTTCGTCGCGGATGTGTTTATTCTGTTAAAAGACTGATATGCGACGCATAGCTACCGGTCAAAATTAACATCTCTTCATACAAATTAAAAGGCCAGCCTAAATCTATATGCAAGAGGTAAGAAAGACCAAGAAGCACATCATCCTTGATTGTCGTTTCTCGAAGCCTCGAAGGAGTTGTTGAAGCCAACGGATCCCTCTCCAACTTCAACGACAACTTAAACTTGGCAACAAAAAAGAAAATCCTGCAAACAATATCCAAACAGAAAAATTGATGGTTTATTTTGTTCTTGATTAATTTACTTGGATTTTGTACAAAACAAATGTACATTGGTAAAACAGAATTGCATTACCAACACAAATTTATCGATTATTGATTTTATTTCATTTATACGATTACATGAGTCAATATTTGTGTAGCTATGTTCTTTAGTATATAAATCATTTAGTCCTTGGGTTGACTTGATTTTAACAACTGTGCTAAAAGCTATCTCCACACTGCATAACCTAAAACGGGTATAAACTACCAACTAATTTTTAGGTTTCAATTTTAAATCGTTGGGGATAAAATGATAAATACAAACATATAACACAAATTTGATAAAATATATGTAACCTCTATTGCAATTTCATGAATCATCGCTTCTTAATACAACACAGTTTTTGTAAGGTGAGCGACCTTAACAGGTTCCAACCAAGGGTTAACGAGGCCAAATCAAGTGATTTTGTTTGATAAAAAGCATCATTTTGAACATCTACCAAAAGGCATTAAAGATCTGCATTCTCTTGAAACCATCTGTCAAAAATGGGAGATAGGAAAGGCGTTTCATTTTGTTCTGTCCTAAAACCTGATACAAAAAAATAATAATAATAATAATTTAAACTATGGTACACTCATTTCAGAAGATATAATTTAGAATCCACCAAAGAAATCTTCATCGTCGCCACTACTCGCAGACTCGATCAGCTCATCATCGTCATCGCCATCGTCACCCTCTTCAGCTTCACTCACTATCTTAAATATACCACCTCCACCGAAGTCCACACCATCCGCCACAAAGTCACAGTCCTCATCCCCTTCGTCGTCATCTTCAAGATCACTCAAACTATCATCATTACTCGTATCATCACCATCCTCATCATTTCCCAACAAAGTCATCTTCGTCTATGTCTTCATCATCGTCTTCTTCACTTTCAACATCATCAGGATCAGAATAATCATTTGTGGGTCTTCGCCTGCCAATTTCATAGACTCGGGCTGAGGAATACATTTCATCTTGATCATCCATTATCACCAGCCCAACAAAAGAGTTGGTGGGCTCAGAGGCAAAATCTAATACACATCGATCCACGGGAATGGTGCCTATGTCCGGGCAGTTGACTGCATCTAATGTCCGGAATGCAGAGAATAAAGGATGCTTAACACGTCGAGTCTGGAATGCCGAAGTAACTTCTTCTAAATTTCTTCTAAAGATTGCATAAATTACATCACCACTAGCATTAAAATTTACCACTGTCTGATCCAACGACCCCACACTACGAAGAAGCCTAAAGTTCCGGAGATCCCACACTTCTGCATTTATAATGACCTGTTTGAAAATAATACATCATCTTTGGAGAAAAGCAATACATAAACAAGTAATATGTAACATTGTTCTATAAGTAAGACCAAAAACAACTTGCGCCATGATCAACTAATCTCCATTTCTGTCTTAAAAAGCTAGACCTGAAGGTGACAATTTGAGCTGATTTACTTATAAATCGGTCAATTTGGTTTATGTAATATCGCTACAGGTCAACCAATCCACATCTTACCGAAGAAAGTAGACAAAAAACCAGGTCAAATGAAAGGAAGCCCAGAGTTCAAATCTAATGCACACAACCTTCTAACTCGCTTTATGTAAAAAGTTGGATTGATATTGTATTAATCCGTTTTATGATCATAATTTACCCATTATTCATTTTGACCCAAACCTGTTTTCACCCCTTACCCAAATTCATACACCCAACTGTTAAATGCATGCTAAAAGTTCAAACATACCTCATTGCCAGCAGGATGAAAACCACCACCACCATAATCACTTAGCTGATCAAAACGATGAATAGGACCAGGAACTCTACGATCCCAAAATACACCATTCCATAAAAGCATATTCTAAAGGGCTAAAGTGAACCTGAGAATAAGCATGCTCTTTGCTGGAGGCATTAAATGATTGGTCTGTGAGTTTTAAATCAGATTTACATGTCTGAACGTCATATAATAAAATCTCCCGACTCGATAATTCAGAAGATAATGCGGCAAACATGGTACCACAATGACTGAATGTTGCACCCTTGATACCATCAAATGAATATTTGGGTCCAGCTGACACCGAAGGTGCATCCCACAATCGCACATCATGTGAGCTAATTGAGTATCTCCGGGAAAGAAAGATTTGACCATGGTCAAAGGGAACTGATGCCCTGCGCTGCTCTCCAGCATATTATTGCTATTTGAATCAAAAACTTTTAGCTCCCCGGAGTGGGTACCAACAGCAATTTGGGAAGAATCACCAAGAAAGGTAAGACATGTCAATAGAACACCAGTGTCATCTCTACACGTTCACCATGGTCTAAATCTACTATAAACAAACTGGCGATCCCTGCGACTGCCATGGATACCACCATACACGTGTCTATATTCACGTGTATTAACTCGGCCAGTGATGTTTGATGGTGCATCAAGGGCACGTTTTGATTCTGGACAAACATGTGGATGCAAAAGCAAAAGAGGTGGTAATGTGGTTATGGGGACAGTGTTGGTGTTTAAGATACTGAACTACAATAGAATCCAACGTTAACCGCTCAGAAGTAAAAGATTGCGGGTCGAGTGGAACGCCGAGGTTCTGTGTGTTCAGATTGTCATCAGGATTATCAGACATACCTACACTTGCTGTATTCTATAATGATGATCCTTGAAAGAACTTGATGCTGAGAACATAGAAGTATCTCCTAATAAGCTGCTTATACGTCCAGTGTTTGGTGTTGGACACCCAGGAGAACGGAATCCTTGGTCGCTGGAGATGAGTCGTTTGCTTGATTGGGATGGCCCCACATCTCTTAACTCAGTCAATTTACGTTTCAAATGCAATATGATTGGAGTTTTAAAAACACTATCTGAATCCATATGTTTTTCTTCTGATGTGATTGGAGCAGTAGGCGGCTTCTCTGGAAAGTTGTTAACTCTGCTGCTTGAAGACAAGGCACATTATTAGAAACAGCAGTGGTAACAGAAAAATCACAAGAAACCATTAGAAAGAAACGAACTTGAAGGAAGGAACAAATCGAACAATTACTTAGAATGGTAAGTGATCGGGGTAGCAGCAGCTATAGCAGCTCTCTCAATGCGCCGAAGAGTAGGCGTAGCAGCATCAGTAGCAACTAAAGTACATGATTCTTCTGTAAGTATATTAAATTATAGGAAACCACAGATATGCCAGAACAGCATTAGTTGTTTTTCAAAAACTTATGATTCACATACCGCCATTAGCTCAATCGCCACCTGAGATAGTTCTGTCTGCCACCTGCCCTGTTCACCACCTGATGTCTGGCTGCCTGAATCCCTAATAAGTTCTGATACCTTCTTTCCAACCTACGACAAGACGAAAACTGTCATAAACCAGATTATTAAGACATACCGTTCAAGTCTTGTATGGATGAAACCAATAATTGTACCTGAAGTTTTGTTAAGATGTGTGCAATTGTATCATCTCTTGCTAAACCAAGCAAAACTCTGCAATCAGCGGCAGTCGTTGGTCTTATTATCTGTGGCTGGAGAAGCTGAATTAAAACTTTAATACCATTATTGGCCCGGGCTAAACCATTGTGCAGCAAGGCCAGCAGAGCCTGCTCCAGCACCTAACGATATTCTACGATCACCAACTAAACCAGAAGTAGTAAATGAGGCCCCGGTACCTCGGTCTCCAAGACTAGATTCTCCATTACGTTCTCTTGTCTCGTTTAAACTGGCACTATTGCTAGCCATCTCTGTAGAGCTGCATTTGACCCAGAAGACATATGTCCTTGTGCTGGCACAGTCGGCTTGTGGCTTGTTACTGATTGATGGTGGCGGCCAAACAAGATTAACTAAAACATTCAGTGCTGGTTGAATAATCTGTGCACAGGTAGATCAAAGACAAGTAAGAGTTGACGCCAGTCAAACAAAAATCAGTACACCACAATAATTATGCTAGTAATAAGAATGTGCTAAACATGGGTCGAAATATGCCAGAACAATATATAATGCATAATACCTCCTAATTGCTTACAAAACAAAAATTGGATATAAAATAGTTCCGATCAACCCCAACCAAGTCCATTTTGACCCATACCCCAAAAATACTTGTTTAGAAGTGAACAAAACTATACACTAGCATACTGCATACCCACCCTACCCATCTGATTTGCCACTAAAAAAGACTCACAAGTCTTATAGTACATACCTCAGGGTTAACAAAACCAGCACCATTTGCTGCATCAAGAATGACTTCTATACCGAGACTGTCATTACTCAAAGTAGCACCTACAACCAGCTTGCGACTGCAAGGAACCAAAGTAACAATGTGCAGGACACCCAGGGCATATTGAAGCAAATCATGCAAGTAGCGCTCAACCGGAGGGGCCTAAAAATAATGTTGACATGATAATGTTCACAAATTTGAGTGTCAACCACATTCCCTCAGATCATACATACTTCCCCACGAACCAAACACCATCAAACCCATACAGTCAAACCAAACACCCCTAAAACTTCTTAGCAAGCATAATCTTGATGATAAAGTTACCTACCAAGAAACTTCAGTAGCCTTGGCTGCATCAACAACCGTAGATGCAGCTTGAGACGCAGCCAGAACTGCGGCTTCTTCATCATTTGTCCTTTTAAATAAATAGAGCAAAAAGATAATTAAATTTGAAATACACACCTCCATTGCTGCAGTTTTAACAAGTTCAGCAGCAGCATCACCAGCAGCTCTGATGGCTTCCGCAGAAGCATTTGCTGTTCTGGCCTCAGCTTCAGCAGCTCTTACAGCCATCTTCACCATATCAGATATATCCTTTGCTCCAACTTTACAATCTTGAAAGCAGTCATCACTGTCATCTCTTTCAAGAATCACAGCATCAGCACCTACCTTTCCACTTGACTTCTTGATATCTAGCATATGTTTTGATTCTAGACTTCTTATCGAACTTGTATTCTTAATGTTCCTTCCTTGTCCTCCAAATCTAGGTCCAGATGCTGGAGAATTTAAAATGTGCTCATTCTCCACAACACCTTCATTGGCCCTTCCTTTTCCTCTAGATCTTACAAACCCACGATTTGCCCTGAATTCATCTTCCCTCGCAGATTTACTTAGATAACTTGCCTTTGTCTTGCCATCACGTAAATCTTGAGCATGTCCATCTGTGTCTGCTTCATAAGTTTCATTATCATCTGAGGACCCTTCCTCTGCTATTCTAGGAGGCTCCAGCTGAAATGTCTCTGAAGCATGTCTAAACCTACCCCTGTTGTCTTCTCTAGATCTAATGGAAGTAGCAGCTGATGAACTTTTAATGTCTTTGTTGATAGTTGGATTTTTTTGACTTATATGTGGCTCTCCCAACACACGGATGCAAAGATAACGCATAAGCTTGGCAGATAATCCAGATGTAAGTACATCTTCAACTACCCCTGTGATGGACCCCGATGTCTAACAGATCATATAAATGACACGAGCTAATAGGTACCAAACTCACAATAAACTACAACGATAACGAGATAAAGACTCACCACTCGTCGGTATTCGTTAGGCAACAACAGTTTATCTAATGCTTATGATACGGTCACACCACATAAGATTTAGATAACCCTTCCAAAGATCACCTCCTAAAATGCCCAAATTTAAGATAGCAATGGACACTAATATGCTCAACCAGAAAACCCAGAGAGCAAATAGTTTTTCATTCAAATTCAATATCAAACTGACGGTTTTTCATCCATGGCTTGGTATATGAAAACCCATAAAACAAGAAACCACCTAAACGTGGTCCTTAAAATAGTCTAACAAATAACTACTCTTTGACTAAAGTAAAAAAGGAATAAAATAGAAGTAAAAAGAAAAGAACACGGCAGTAGAAAAGAAAATAAGCTGCAAGTTGTCTTCACTTCATGGGCTGGACTAAACTGATCCATTTGCATTTGGACTGTTGATTTTCTTGATGGGCTTCTTCCAACGTTGGCCTATCACCCTGGACCTCCCCTGTGATCAAAATTGAGAAAAATAACATTATGTATCAGTTGAATATAATAGCCCATAAATTACTCAGAAGCAGAAAAGATATACATAAACAGCCTTGCCTTTCTAACTGATAAAAACAAAAGCAGCGGAAGAAACAAAAGCTTTTGTAACTTTGAAAAGAAAAGAAGGGAGGTAGTTATCACCTTGAAGGTTTTCTGTTTCACCCCGGGTTTGGGGGTAACCAATCAGCACGTATGCAAACACGAGATTTCCTACGCCGAGCTTCAGTCAACTCACTCCAAGTTCCGGGTTCAAGTTCGTAGATGTTGCGTTCCTCAATCCCTAGCAAGTCTTCCTCTTCAAGTCGGGTTACATCTTGATTTTCTGCGTGAATGGCCTTCTGGGTCAGATTTTTCCATCTTCTAACCGTCAACTGATACATGTCATCGATTAGGAGAAATCTCGTGGGATCGTTTATGTGGTACGCCAAAGGAGCCAGGGGGTTGGAAAGCCATGAAAACCTTCCTGATTCTATAATCATGAGGATGATAGTAACAACCGAAATCTGGACATTCTTTATATCGCTGTTGGGATTCGTCTCATTTCTCAGGAATAAAACAGCCTCCTTCAACTTGTGAAAACTAAGCTCTATACCTTTCAGGATCTTCGGATACCTAACACTGAGTTCCAAGCCCTGAGAGTCACGAAGTAGTTGAGGTTCCGATAAACCCACCCCTCTAAATTCCCAAACTGTGGGACTTATGCCCGACTTGTATCCGAGAAAATAAAAATCATCCCTCCTCAGCACCGTCCGGAGAGCCAATACTTTATTTGAATAGTAGTCAAAATAAATAATCGAATTATCATCTAACCTCCCTCGAATCCGGCTTTCGGGCCTTAACATAGTCCTTATCTTGTGTGCCGCCTTAAAAAAAGTAAAGGGACTTACGACGTCAACATGGAACACGTACGATTCCACCACCATCTGTAACAGAAAATTTATTTAGGAATAACTTATTGATGATGCTAGTATTTGTACACATAATATCATAGAATCTCATTAGATTTATTTTTCTCCCTGTTAAAATCTTTCAAAATGCCATTCCAACTTTTGTCACACTCTCCTTTCATACTTTTTCTCCAAATGTATAACGTTTATAAAAAAGTGAAATTTAATTCATATTCTTATGGAGAAAAAAACGTAAATAAACAAGGACCATAAGTTACGAGTGTGTAACTAACTTTTAGAAAAAATGCCAAACATGCAAAATATATAAACCACATCAACAATTCATGCAAAATAAATGTTAATTGATTGCATATGATTGATTGACTGAATAGAATGTCACAGACTGTGTATTAAATGACTTCAAAAAGTGTACAAGACTATTTTGGAAGGTTGAATAATACTTTCAGAGATTCATATGTTATTAGTTTCCCTTTGCAGTAAGCCACTAATATGACTGTTAAAATGTATTAAAACTAGATTTTGGTATCGCTCCGCACACTACAACAAATTGATTATTTCCACACATTTATTTTAGCATTTGTACGCACAACCTGATAATCAAATTTCCAAAATAACAAACACATAATTTACTTATAGCAAACAGATCATGGAACAGATAATTCAACAAACAATACTTATATACTGTTAAAAGTACAACATCAAAGTTTACTCAGTCAACTAAGTCCATTGCACGTTTCCTATTTTACATATTATGTTATTTGATTTAGTCTAAGTTTGTAAGTCACTTAGTGGGTTAATGGTCCTAGTTTTTAGGTAACAGTTGCTTTTTATTGGGGTTTAGTATACCCACGTTCTAGTTTTGTAAGCCTATATAAGGCAGTCTTTTGTTTTCTATTAAGTAATCAGAAAGTTACATAGAAATCCTTGTGTGTTCAAGTGTGTGAGTTTATTTTCTGATTCAACATATACAATATTAAAAAAAAAAAAAACGTTTAATCAAACTCTACAGATAATTGTACAAAAATTAGCAGGAAATTAACAATTTTAATCAAACTCACACACACACACACACACACACACACACACATATATATATATATATATATATATATATATATTGTATATATATTCATATATATATATTATATATATACATACAACGTTTAATCATACTGCTAGAGGACTTACAGTGAGCAACGGTGAGCTGCGACGAGTGAGCGGTGGTTGAGACGGCGAGTTGAAGAGATTGACGATGACGATCGATTGATTGCGATTTGTAAAGAACTTGTAACTTCAACCAGATTCAAGAGATAATCAACCAAAAATATAAGAACAACTTATTATTATAGATGAGATATATGAGATTATTATTATTATTACAACGATCTAATCAGAATAGATTATAATCATGATGATTATTATAAGAAAAATCAGAATAGATCTATAAGAGAGAAAATATAGAAAGCGGCAGCAAGAATGATCGATCAAAATCATAACCCTAATATGTTAAGATAATTTCCAGTATGCACCCTTAACTTTGTATCTTGATTACTTTTAGTCCAGAATATAACACTATCTTCAAATACTCAGAATAGTCCCTCAACTCTTCAATACCTGCATAACTCAACCAATACATAACAAAAATAATAATCATGTTTAATGAATTCTTGATACATTTTAACATTTTGAGAGATCGACGGCGAGTGAGTGGTGGTTGAGATGGCGAGCTAAGAGACTGACGAGCGGCGAGTGAGTGATTCCAGCGCTGGTTGAGACGGTGAGTGAGTGAGCTGAGAGATCGACGACGACTAATTGACGGTGAGTGAGCGGTCGTTGAGTCGGTTGTTAAACTTTTATCTGACGTTGAAGAAGAATACTCAGATCTAATATTTTAATTACCCCGACGATTTATTTTTGACGGCTCAGATATAATAATATGTGGTTGGGGTAGGGTTTAATGTGAGAACAACAAATATGGAAAGAACCGTGAAAATCATTACTTTCCCTCTTTCTTTCTCTTTTTTGGTGTGGTTTTTTAATTTTTTAGTTTTAATTTTTTTTTTTTATTTTTTTTATTTTCTTTTGACAAAAACCCATTCTAAAAAAAAAGAAATTGTTTTTTGTAAAAAATCATACTGGTTACGTGTTGCAAACATATTGATACGGTACAGGCGTTGCCCCCCATCCGTCCTAAAGGGATTATCACTGGACGCATATGAGAATGGTATGGATTTGATAGGTGTCGATCTAAGAGATGGTGACGGTTTGATATGGTACGGGCGTATCCCTTAACTCTAAGGGTTAAGCCCATAGAGATGTTTTTTTAGTGGTTCTCGCGGTTCTCTTCATATTTGTTGTTATCACTTTATTCCTTCACTATGTGGTTGATTGATATATATGTATAAAAATAAATACATACCTATACATACATAAGTATATAATACTAAAATTCTACACATTTAAATGCGTGTAATGTTATAACACTCTTAAAAAGTCTTTACACCTTTTATTGTATCAAATTTTATAAAGTGTCCTTAAAATCATTTTATTACAATACGTTTTTAAGAGTGTAGAATCTTACATATTTATACACTTTCAAGTGTATAGAGTATTTTTTGAATTTATACATTTTCAAATGCGTAGAATTTATATATTTTACACATTTTCAGGTGTATAAATTTCTATACACTTTACTTGCATATTCTATATACTTATACTTATATATGTGTATAACTTCTATAGATTTATAAGTGTAAAGAAATAATAAAAAATTTACGCACTTTATCAAACGCGTAGAAAAAAATGTGAAGAAAACAACAATTTGTTGTAGTGGCAAGATAAAATCATGTTGTGATTTTATTATGATAATAATTAAATAAAAAAGATAATTATAATGAATAACTTTATAACAATTCGATATAGTTACTAATGTCTTCAAAAAAGTTAATAATCCCTCATTTTGATGAAAATGGTTCGTAGATAATTATGATAATTTGATGTGATATTAATAATGATGTTGAGAATAACGATATATTATTATTGTTACGTATCATAATCTCACACAATTCTTTTAGTTATGCAAGACTCAAGTTCGAGTCTTGCTGATAGCAGAGTTTTATATCAATTGAATGTTGTACTTTTAGACAGTTTAATTGGGGGATTTTACTTCTACAAGGTATTGAGGATGATAAAGCTCTCTAGCGTGAAACAGTTAAAACAACATAAGCTAAATGCTCTGTTATGAGCAAATGATACACCTTAAAAAGTTTGTATCATCATTATTATGTATCGACTATAAAATTCAACAGAGTAAACAAATTTATGGTCTGGTCTTCTTTGATACATTGTTAAAACAATCAAATAAACATAAAAAGTTACATAAAAAAAACTACATGACCAAAATATACAAAGATGCATCAAGGAGATGTCTAATTATGTTTTTTTTGTGTGGTCATTATCGATCTTTTGATCATAGGACTTATATGAAAAACATTATAAAAAAATTTGAATGTAGTTTTGGTGGTTGTATTAAAATATTAAAATAGTAAAGGATATAAAAATACAAAGTTTAAAGATTTTTATGCAATTCGTTTGAAAATATGATGAAGTGGATAAGTTAATTAGCTTCCATTTAGGTAATAAAAAATAACATTTGTTTATAAGTTACTTATAATAAAGTAAATGAATGTAAACAATAACTTTTGTTTTTACCTGCATTTTGGCATAAATAAAAGATATGTAGAATTTATTTATTTAATCAATTCTAAAAAGTAACTTTACTAATACTCACAAACTTTTACTATTCACTTTTTACAAATCTTACTGCAGTGGTTACAAGTTGTGGCTCCAAAGAAATATCCAGATTTAACAAACCGACATATAGATTATACTCACAAATTGTTATTGTTCACATTTTACAAATCTTACTACACTGGTTACAAGTTGTGGCTTCTAAGAATTATCCAGATTTAACAAACCAACATATAGATTTCAACTCCACCAAACTTCATCCCATTACACACATACATCGTTTACTCAAGTCCAACTGTCCAAGGTTAATTAATTTTCACTCTTGCAACTTATGTCACTATCAGATTTACTTTTCTTTCAATCACTTCAGGTAATATATTCTTTTCTTTTGCTGTTTTCGTAAGTGATAATCATATTTAATATTAGGTTGTCAATGGCTTTAAAATGAATAAATGATACAGCTTCGATTTTTTTTGATTTTTTTTTTTGTGTAAATAGATAGTCAGAAATACGAGTCTTTGTCATTTAAAGAGATGATGATTCTTTTTTTTTTTCAACCAAAAATCACAAATATCTCTTGGGTTAACAACTTAATACCAAAAATCACAATTACCTCTTGGGTTAACAACTTAATATTACATTGGTTAACAAATACATAAGTACATGTCAATTACTTATTTACTTAACTTATGAATATTCATAAATTACTTTTGCAGGCACCTTGATCGAGTTACTTTAAGAGTTTCTTTCATCATTCACTAGGTATGTCTGCTTCTATGTTCTGTTACATTAACTATTTTATTTACTAAAAGTTTGGTGTGTATATATTATTATATATATATATATATAGGGAGTGAATATAAGGTTGTCTCATACTAAGCTTAGCTATGGAACCTCACATGCTAATTTTTTAACCCATAAAATTCATGGGGGCCATGTTATTTATTCATTATATAAAAAATATTATAAAATTAAGATGTGAGGGTTCCATACCTAAGCTTGGGTATGGGACAACCTTATATTCACTTTTCATATATATATATATATTAGGCATTAGTTACATCTGCGACCATTCTTATTATATACATATATTACTTTAAAAGTTCCGTACAAAGTGTTTTCGCCATACATAAAAAATGTCATCTTCAAGGAAACGTAAACACCCGAGTTTGTTATCTCATACACCCGAAGGTACTAACTATACAACGGTTAGGCAGTCTCAACATCGTTCTCTTATTGCCCATACTTTGCCTACTGAGCCATCTTTTTATATGGATAGTGGAGACTGTGGTTGTATTTGTGAGTTCTGTGGGGCATTATTTTGGTATGAAGAACGTTGTCTGCATGAATCTGTTAATGGACATATTAGGTATACTCGATGTTGTAAAGGAGGTAATGTTAGGTTACCTTTTCCAAGAACATATAGTTCTACTATAATTGAACTTTTTACAAAATATGAGTTTCTAGCAAATATACGTGCATATAACTCTATGTTTTCTATGACGTCATTTGGTGCGAAAATAGATGACACTATCAACAATGGTTCTGCCCCATATGTATTTAGAATTGAAGGACAAATATACCATTGGCTTGGATCCTTATGTCCTCCTGCAAATGAAAAACCTAGATTTTGCAAATGTATATCTATGACACTGAAAATGAACTATCTAACAGATTACATGTCTTTGGCGACGTTAGTCACTCTCTACTATCTGCTGAAATTGTTGCAACTCTTTCAAAGGAACTTCAGGAATGCAATGAGTTAGTTAAGCTTTTCCACACTGCTAGAGATATCATTCGCTTAACTGATGCACCTAACTTTTACATTCGCTTATATAGTTCTTATCATGCTTTATCCTATGATAGACCAAGTGATGGTTGCATTGGAGCTATCATTAATGATAACGACCCTTTATCCGATGGCTTCGACATTGTTATTCGCAATAGAGATAGCGGACCACAACGTATTAATAAGTTACATCCACTATGCATGTCACTACAATATCCTTTGCTATTTATGTATGGTGAGGGTGGATGGTCTCCTGATATGCGTCTAAGTGTACAAGCGAGTAGCAAAGACAAAAAATTAACAATGAATGCGTACTATAGCTATCAACTTCATGATCGCTTTAACTTATGCACATTATTGCTAAGAGCTGGTCGCCTTTTCCAGCAATACTTGGTTGACGCCTACGTATGTATTGAACAAGATCGGCTAGTCTATTATAGGCATAACCAAAGTACACTTAGAACTGAATACCTTCAAGGAATTCATGATGCAGTAGTACGGGGAGACACTGATGGTCATGACATTGGCAAACGAACTATTTTACCGTCATCTTTTACAGGTGGACCTCGGTACATGTATAAACATTATCAAGATGCCTTGGCGATATGTAGAGTTCATGGAAATCCACAGTACTTCATTACCTTTACATGTAATGTAAAATGGCCAGAAATTGAACGATATGTAGCTCAATATCCTCCACTTAAGGCTCACGATCGTCCCGACATCATAGAAAGAGTTTTCCAAATAAAACTCAAGTCATTACTTCAGTTTCTAAAAATGAAAAAGCCATTTGGTGAGGTAGTTGCAGGTATATTTACTTCCAAGTTCTAAATGTTCTATAAACTATATATTCTTTACACTAAATCTATGTTATATATTTCGGTCAACGTAGATCTATATACTGTTGAATTCCAAAAGAGAGGCTTGCCACACTGCCACATGTTATTATGGGTAGATCCTGCTCAAAAGATTAAAGACGCCGAAGACATAGACAATTATATCTCAGCCGAGATACCTAATCCTGTACTTGATCCTCAATTATACAGGATAGTTTCAGAGTCGATGATGCATGGCCCATGCGGTATTGCTAACTTAGATTCGCCTTGCATGAAATCAGGTCGATGCTCAAAAAAATTCCCAAAAAACTATGAGCAGACTACATGCTTTGACAAGAACGGTTACGCCCGATACAGAAGACGCCAAACAGGACATGTTGTGGTTAAAAATGGTGTGCCTTAGACAACCATTTCGTTGTTCCTTATAATCGTTTACTCAGTTTGCACTATCAAGCACACATAAACGTTGAGTATTGTGGTTGGAGTATGTTGATAAAGTACCTATTCAAATACATTTCCAAGGGACCCGATCGCATACATTACGCAATTACTAGAGCCCCTACCACATCAACTAATGAAACAGCAGACACAAACCGTCCTGAAATAGATGAAATCAAAAACTTCGTAGACAGCCGTTTCATTTGTCCCCATGAAGCCGCCTGGAGAATTCTTAATTTTCCTATACATAGTAGAAATCCACCTGTTCAGGTACTATCAGTTCACCTAGAGAATATGCAAAATATATACTTTAAAGACAAGGATCACCCGCAGAAGATACTAAGGAATCGATATGCAGCAAAAACTACCCTAACCGAATGGCTTCGTAACAATCGTGAAGATAAGAGGGGTAGACACCTGCGTTATATCGATTACCTTTCAGAGTATAGATGGGACATAGGTGACAAATGCTGGATTCGCAGAACATCAAAAAAAGATCCTGCTATAGGAAGATTAATTTATATACATCCGACATGTGGCCAGCTTTTCTACTTGCGAATGCTGCTAGCACATCAAAAAGGATGTAAAACATTTGAAGACATTCGCACCGTATCAGGCGAAGTGTGCCCTACATTCCAAGATGCATGTGAGAAACTAGGATTGCTCAAAGATGATGACGAGTGGCATAATGCATTTAATGAGGCTGCTCTTTGGGCAACTGCAGCAGAACTGCGGACTTTGTTCAGCCATATGTTATTATACTGTGAGGTTTCAAATCCAGTTCAACTATGGAATTCAAACTGGCAAAAGATGACAGACGACATAGCTCATACGTATGGCTTTGTCAATTCAGAGGACTTACAACAATATGCACTTTACGAACTAGAAATATTACTTCGGTCTGCTACTCCTGCTTCATCATTATCAGAATTCGGACTACCTTTGCCTTCACAACATTTACTTTTTTCTTTAAGAAATAAGTTACTAATGGATGAGAAAAATTATGACAGGGAAAAGTTAGCACTTGATCATGCTTTATACATACAACAGCTCAACGGTCAACAGAAAACAATTTATGACTACATCACAACGAATCTAACCGTCAATAATCAAGTTTTGGCATTCGTGTACGACCATGGAGGAACTGGAAAAACTTTTCTGTGGACAACTATAATTTCAGGATTGCGATCTAATGGCAAAATAGTATTAGCAGTCGCCGCTTCTGGCATAGCATCATTATTACTACCCTCTGGTAGGACTGCTCATTCAAGATTCAAAATTCCTTTAGACTTAACTGATGCCTCAACTTGCAACATCAAGAAAAATACACAACTAGCTCAACTACTTGCTGAAACTTCACTTATTATCTGGGACGAAGCACCAATGAGCGATAGAAAATGTTTTGAAGCTTTGGATAGGACTCTTAAAGACCTTCTAAATAACACTCATCAGCCTTTTGGCGGCAAGTCTATGCTTTTAGGAGGTGACTTTAGACAAACATTGCCGGTTAAACGAAAAGCCTCTAAAGAAAGCATCCTAGCAGCATCATTACCTAGATCTTACTTATGGAGCAAATTTAAGCTTTTCAAACTAACTGAAAACATGCGACTTCAAAGACCAAATATACTGCCAGAACAAGCAACTGAAATATCAAAGTTCTCTTCATGGTTATTAGCAGTCGGAAATGGTACATTAGGTCGACCTGATAAAAACGAACCACAAAACACAAAAATTATAGAAATCCCATCCACTTACTTGATACCTTTTCACAAAAAAGCACTCATCCAGCTCATTCAGTTCATATATGATAAAAACACCCTACAGAATCCATCAGCTTCTGCCTTATCTGAAAAAGCCATAGTATGTCCTAAGAATGAAACAGCAGCTGAGATAAACAAAGAAGTACTCAATATGAATCCTAGAACCAGTAAAACTTACTTTAGCACAGATTCAATAGTTCCCTACACTGGAGACCGAGGAGATACTGAAATTCTTTATCCAGCGGAATACCTCAATCTCCTTAACTTCAATGGACTACCACCCCATGAATTAGAGCTCAAAGTTAATACACCAGTCATATTACTACGCAACTTAAATCAATCCGAGGGCTTATGCAACGGAACAAGACTAATAGTGACACAACTACTGCCCAGAATCATCGAAGCACAAATAATGACTGGCACAACGATTGGTCATCGTGTCTACATACCCCGTATAACATTAACACACACCGATAGAGAATTACCTTTCACATTCAAAAGAAAACAATTCCCACTTAAGTTATGTTATGCAATGACTATAAACAAAAGCCAAGGACAATCGTTAAATAAAATAAGTATCTACTTACCACAACCAGTATTTAGTCACGGTCAACTATATGTCGCATTATCACGTGCTACGAACCCTTCATCACTGAAAGTTTTGCTTATCCCACAAGAACAAGACAACCCCAATGAAACAAAAAACATTGTATACTCTGACTTCATAAATGAGGTCAATACCTTTTAATCATCACTTTCTGATTAGAAAACTATTGTAAAATTTAGTCTGTATGACTTTCAAAACTAAAGTATTTTCTTACTTTGTCAGGTAGATATGTATGAATGCTAACAAAGGACAAGGGTGCAATCAGAATACCAATGGTCGTGACGTCGACAACGGTTAACAAAATCAATGGTACGTTATTTCTTACGACGCAATGTTACATGAAAATAGGAATATAAAATGCAAGCTGTATAATGTTTTTGTCCAACCTTTATACCTTTGTTTCTCAATTGTATTTAGGGCTAATTGCTTGGGAAGTACCTCAACTTTGACACTTTTGTTTTTGTGAGGCTCCTACAAAAAAAATTGCTATTAAAGGGCATGGAAACGGCTAAAGTTACTTTTGTGGGACCGCGATCAAATATTGCTTACGTGTCCAGTAATCTCCCTGTTTTTCCATTATTTTTAATACATCAACAACAACCATTATTTTTATCATTATTTTTATATAATAAATAATTAGCATGATACAACCCCCCAACAACCACCACCGTCCCTAAAATCATTATCTACATAACACAAACCCTAAAAATCTTCCCTTTATATCTATATCTATACCGATCTATATTTCATTAACAAATCTTAGAGCCAAAAACCTCTGCAATATGATGTATATCATGTAACGCACATTTATTATGTTATTATTACTCAAACAAAATGAATCATAACAACAACAACCTATCTGCATCTGTTATCAAAAATCACGAATTGCTATGCTCCTCGTTTCAACCAAATTACTAAAGCAGATACAGATTGTTGTGTAGCATGGTTATATAACCCACTTACCCCACTTGCAAACTGCTGCTTGTTTCGTCTGCGTTTTGTCACCATCACAAACCCTTCACCATCTCTGTTTTTGTGATGATGGAGGGTGGTGGATTACACACGTCGACCTTTTGCCCCCACAATCCCCTTTCTTTCTTGCCCCCACTGTTTATTTCCCTCATAGACATTTAATTTGATGATACTTTTGGGTAAATCATGGAATGAACTACAACAATTGCAATAAAGTCTAAGACTTTGGTGAAGTGGATTTGAGTTTAGGCCAATTGGGTAGTTGGAATTTTTGGTATCCTGTTAATCACTTCTATATTCATTAGTTCCAATTTGAGTTTTGTGAATGAATTAGTGGATTCAGAAGAAAAAAGTTTTGATTAAAGTAGTCACAAGCAACAGATTGTGACAAAAACGTCGGCCGAGTTCAAGGACTTTCACCAAGTCTTGCCGGAAAATTTGTTGCCAGAGGAGATGATGTTGCCAGAAAAAATCACACATCATTAGTTTCATCTATTTAAATAATCTAAAATTAAATAGAAATTAAAAAGTGACTGGCTAGCCCCACAAAAGTAACTTTAGCCGTTTCCATGCCCTTTAATAGCAATTTTTTTTGTTCGAGTCTCACAAAAACAAAAGTGTCAAAGTTGAAGTACTTTCCAAGCAATTAGCTATTTATTATTAATTTTCAATGTCCTAACTATGCTACACCTTTTTAACGGATGAGGTGACCCCAACCAAAAAAGAAAAAACAACTCTTTTGAACATCACGTTATCTTTTGTTAACAACACTCTAATTGCTGTAGTGCATTGTATATATTCTACAAAAAAAAAAGCAGAATGTAGAAACTTAATATATATATATATTTACAAACTTACCTCCTGGCTTTATATATGTCAAGTTATATTTACAATAACAATATACATCAAACTGGTAATAACACAAGAAACAGGTTAAGCAAAGCATAATATACTAAAGTCCCGAAAAACACATTATGCAAACTATAACATACCAAAGTCCCGCCGCGAAGCGCGGGTAAAAATACTAGTATAAACTAAACTTTATGTTTGGTTGAGTGGTAAAGCTCTTGCCCCTTAAAAGAGAGCTCCCTGGTACAATTCCCCCCCCCCCCCACCCCACACACACACACACACACACACACAAATTTTTTTAAATTCAATTTTTCTTTTCAAAGTTTACATTTTTAATCCATAAAACTTTCATATATAACCCTGACATTTTATATTTAAATAGATTGATATACATACTTTTATAAAAGTTTCATATATAACCTTGAATTTTATATTTGAATAGATTGATATATATACTTTTGTCTCTTTTTTGGTTTTCTTTGATTTTATATAAAATCAACTTAAGTAACATATTTTTGTTTAAACATAACTTTTTCATAATTTTTTTAAAAGTTTTTGTTTCTAAATTTTAATTTTGGGTTTTTTTTAATATCTGTTTTCTTTTATTTTAATCTTTTTAGTAAAGTTTTTGTAGAATTTTGTTTTACATATATTCTTTTTGTTTCCTTTTTTGTTTTCTATTCACTTTTGAGTTTCTTTATTAATGTTTTTTCCTTCATGATTTTTTGAGTAAACATAAACGTGATGGTATACCCGTATGTTGTCATGTGTCATACCATGTAAAAAGGCCGCAAAACCAGATACGCTTAACATACCAAATATTAAACAAACATGATCTTAGATGGAGTGGACAACTTTTGAATGTGTTGTGTTATTGCCCTTAAATAAATATATTTGCGTTTATATTTCTTCTTTGGGAGTTTTTTTAAACATTATGTTTCGCGAAATTATTAATATGGAAGTAAACATATTTAAGATGTTGTGTTTGTGGTATTGCATTTAAAGAACAAAACGTGAAAAAACGAAAAATACAGCCCCACTTCCGAATTACCTAGTTAAAAATAAGAGAAAATTTCATTACATACCCCTGGAGTATGTCATATTATTAAGTTTCCCCTCTCGTTTTTTCGTATCATTACATACCCTTATGGTGACTTTTTGTATCATTACATATCCCTCATCTTGACGGGCGTTAGTGTGGCTCCATTAAGTCCCTCATGTGCATTGCACATGAGGGTATTTACATCCTTTTACAATAAAAGTCTGCTTCAGAGCCACCCCAAATAAAAGTCCTCTTCTTCATTTATCTTCTCCATTTCCCAAGTTGAGTTTTTCCAAAACACTAACATGTACAGCAAAACAATTCATATATACATACATGAAATTAAGGAACTGCCATAAACAATTCGCCAATGGCTACTATCATATCGAACTTACCAAACAATATTCAAAACAAAAAGTAAGTTCTAAAAGATATAACCAACCAAAAGAATTGTTTTATTGTCATAACGAAATGAAAAAAAATGGATTATATTATCTACATCTATATCTACCATTAGCCACCCTTCAAATACATCACTATTTTTTTTAAAAACAAATAACAATACAATAACAAAAATATAGCTAGAAAACAACAAAATCAAATATAGTATGAAAGCTTGCGTTGGATTATTTATTTCTTTATCTTCTTAACCAATATTATGCAACGCGAATTTTACTTTAGGAGCATAACCTGCTTCTGTGGTTACAAACATAATAAAAATGGTGATTGTTTAGAGGGTCGCCCCCCCCCCCCCCCCGGTCCCCTTAATAGCTGCGCCCCTGCATGCGGCGCATACTTGCATCTCCCCCACACTAGGAACTTACCTTGGCTTGATTTGACTTACCGTAACGCGTATGGGCATTCCGGGACCTGCATAACTCAACAAAAAGCTATAAAAATGAAAAATAACAATAACAAAACTAAGAAAAACAAAAATGAAACACGGGTTGCCTCCCGAGAAGCGCTTAATTTATTAACGAGTCGTTAGCTAGACTCGATCCTCAAAGGTCACCATGGTCCCCCACA
>CM067174.1:113197198-113294254 GCA_034093135.1 Erigeron breviscapus | reverse complement strand
ATCCAAGTACAACGAGCCTATGAGAAGTCGACAACCACCATTCTATCACTATCATTGTAAGGCTGTGTTGCCCTAATTCCTCCCCTATATAAAGCAACACAGCCGCATCATTATACTTTGTGTTTGTCACCACAAAGTGTGTGTCACTTTATTTTCTCTCTTGTAATTGCTTAAGTTTACAGTGTGTCTAGACTTAGCAATTATTTAGTTCATTTGTATTCTTGTAAGACAAGTTGTAATATCGACCATGTATTCATCGTTTAAATCAATGATACATATGATTAGACTTGCTTAGATATTTGCATTTGAACTTATTCTTGTTCATGTTCTTTACTTTCTGTTCTTTACTTTCTTGTCTAGATAAAACAAATATAAGTGTGCAAATTGTGGACTGTCAAGTGGTAAATCCCAGGAGTTTTCTAGTATTTTGTAGTGTTTAAATTTTATTAGGGGTATTTTATACTGTTAGTTACACTTTACACCCTTATGATTATCTAATATTTCACTTTTATAACTTAATTCTCATACGGAGTTATCTCATTTATCTTTCCTAATAGTTTCACGATATACATAATATCTTTAAAAATATAGGACGTTACAAGCATGATAGGTTTTTATATAGTATATATAATGTATAATAAGATTGTTGATTTTCAATTCGTTTGATCGTTTCTTATTTATTGCCTATATCTCTCTCTCAGCAAGTTGATTATTAGAGTATGTATTAGATAGTTGATATATGAATTTTCAGAAATCAAAAACAGCGAGAAGAAAATAAATTAGAAATTAAGCATGTACCCGGATGTTGATGATGATTTCTTGAAAACATTGAAGATCTGAATTATAAGAGCAATTCGTGCTAATAACGTGTTGTAAACCTTGATCTTGAATCAACCATAATAATCACAATAAGATAATTAGGGAGAAGAGAAGCATATAGAGAGAAAGAGGAGAGAGCAGTAATATCAATGTATAATGTAATTAGGGTTCTAACCCTTATATAATGGTCATTGTCTTACAAAGTAAGCTAAGGGTAAACTAGTCTTTACCTAATATATATTTGTATATTGTATATAATATATAACAAAAATGGACATTTATTATACTAAGTTTATTATAGCAATTTGACACGAATTAAAAAAGTATAATCAAATTATAACCATTTCAAAAACAATCACTATTGTAATAAATATCTTTTTTAAACAACACTTAAAATTATTCTATTTATACTCACTTCTTAGATTTTCATAGAATATATGCAATTAATTTTGAAACATTTTCTACATACTATGTGATTACTATCTCTATCTCTCTATATAATAAAAAACAATTGTGATTACATCATCATTTTGTTTAAATATCTTACTTGGCAACTCTAAATTTTTTAAAAATAATTATTTCATTTTTCACTAAATAATTTTTGACATCATTATAACATTAAAACTAATTACTTAATTTATATATACTTTTTAAATTCTTATCATATGTTAATAAATATCTTTATGCATATTCTTAAAGTATATATTTTTCGATCAACATGACAAAATTGAATCAATTAATTCACATTTCATTATTTCATGAATATATATAATCATTATCATTTTTCTCATTATTCAAAGTTTTTATTAAACAACCCGGGTTAAACCGGTTCTTTAGCTAGTTAAATTTTCTCTATAGTAAAAATGGAATTTTATTAAGAAAAATAAGTAGATACAATATAGCAAGTAGAAATATGATTAGTTTTTTTTGTTTTATTACCTTTTAGATAATAATTATTTAATGTAAAATATATAATTAAAAATGGACAATTTACTAATTTTGTAATTTAGCAATTTGACACGAATTAAAAAAGTATAATCAAATTATAACCATTTCAAAAACAATCACTATTGTAATAAATATCTTTTTTAAACAACACTTAAAATTATTCTATTTATACTCACTTCTTAGATTTTCATGAAATATGTAACTCCTGGTTTTCTGAATTATGATTTAATATGGAAATCTTTCATACACGTAATGTAATAAACATATAAACATGCTTTAAGACATACTTATCATTATTTTTTACTACATTGGAATCTTTTATCATAGTAAATTTCTAGGTATATCTTAAAAAGTTATGACCCGAATCGACCCAATAGTTAACTAACCAATCTAACTTGGTTACATCACCTCGACTAATTTGGACACATGTGATTTGAAGTCTGGATCCGCCAATGGATGAGTTACAAAGGCCAAGGGAGGCGAATTGACATAATTTGACATGTTTTTGACATATTTTTAAATGTATATAAATGGCATGTTTTGCATTGGTTGCCATCATGCCAAGTTTTGGCATGGTTATAACTACACCTTTTTCCAGTACTCACATGCCAAAACAAAGCTTTAAACCCGAGTGTTTAACCAATACTTGAGCTTTTGTGTGTTTATACACATACACGATATGCTTTACAAATTAATTGATTTTGGCCCTAATGCCCCTGGTCGGGTTGACCTTTTCCTGATCGTGTTACCCCTAATAATATGGTTTAATTAATTCAGTCCCCTTCAATCACGTGGGCAATGAAATATCGTCATGCATGATGGTAATATTCCATACAGGGGCGGACCTATGTAGAAGATAGGGTATGCACTTGCATACCCTGTGCCTCTTATTTGCAATGTAAATTTTTTGTTTTTTGGGGTCTTGGTAATAAAGTTTCTTAAAAGTGCATACCCAGTAATTAAATGATGAACACCCTGCAATATTATCAGAGGTAAAATAGAAAAGATAAACTTAGATTTGTAATGGTGAGAGTTTGAGAAAAATTGGTGTTTTAATAGAGGAAAGGAAAAAAGCATAAAGAAAGGTAGAAGAAGACATGTGTTTCTTTTTTTTTTTTTTAGTCCCTATAGTTTGTATAGAAGTTAGATCTAGCCCATATACTTTTAGTTTAATTAAATTAGTCTACTTTAATATTTCTTGTTTTGTCATTCTTTTAAAATAACTATTTTGAATCTAATAAGATTATTCCGTATTTTAGACACTTAATATTTGGTTTAAACATATATGTAGTAAATATAATTAGGTTTTCATAGTATTTACATGATTTTATAAAAATAATACTTTGACTTTAATAATCTTGTAAGTCAACATTCTAAAGATGCTTTCAAGTTAAAAAAATAAAAAAAATACAATTATAATTCCATATGTCAAAACTGTACGATAAAATCCAAATTAGTTAACTGTCAAAACTGATCCATTTATGGTTCAATACCAACACTAAAACCATTCTCTGTATAAACATATCTTTGGTGTTATCTACATGTTTGTTTAAAACCTGTTGACAAAATAATTAATTTTTTTACTTCATGAAAAAAAATTTAAACATTGGAGAACTCTCTAAGAAGCGTGTCGAATCCAACAAACACAAAACATTTGATCTTGTCTATCTGCTTATCAAAAAACAAACTATCCCTTTTACTCAAAAAAAAATAAAAAATTATCCCTTTTACCCAAAAAAAAAGTTTAATCGAAAAGTGCATACCCAATGACGGATTCCTAGATCCGCCACTGATACGAGAACGAACAAATCACATGTATGACGTAAGCATTTTATCGTCATCCGTATCTAGTTGATCCCAGAACCACCTTGAAACTACCAAATTAAGAAACTTAAGTTACTTTAATCTTAATTAATGTATATAATTTCATTGTTCACCAACAAGAAGGGGAAATGATAATTGTATCATTATTTTTTATTAATCTATCACAAAGTACAAGGTTTATAGCATACAGTACAAGTCAGTGTTTTTATTTGTGGTGATACAATTATCACTTCTTTATACATAAATACACGTCACTCACTTTTTGCAAGGTGTATAAGTGGATGTCTATAGAACTAAAATCTCTACCACTCATTACTTATCGAGGACAAATTGTTTGATGGGCCAAAGGCCCCATGGTACATAAGGTTGTCTCCAATGATCGATAAGGTTGTCTATAATAATCGAGGTGAAGGGTGTTTTGCGTGGGGTAGTCAATGTGAACATTGTTTGGAGGTTCAAAGAGAAGGTGAATAAGTTTATGGTGTGAAAAGGCGAATGATGACATTACAATAATTAATTAATTCTAATATATAAGGTTCAAAATTGGGTTTAAAATAAAAACTTGATGTGAACTATCGAGGTAATATGTTTAATGTGAAAGGTCGATATAAGAACTTTTGATATATAACAAGTTTGAAACTATAAGAGTTTTGCTTATATTGTTTATCTATATTTTATATTTGTCTATAACGGTAGAATTTTTAGTATAACTAGAAAGGCACTAGTTGTAAAAAGTTACAATTACAATAAATAAAGTAACTTAGACAAAAACAACAACATACATATTCTAGAGATACTACGAAAAAACACACTTTAAAATTTTCTCGGGGCTTTAACTGCATAGATTACAAAAGAGATGAAAAAACTTATGTCGATTACGCAAAGCAAGACATAAGAAAAATCCCCGTCAACATAGGTCATGCCACCGGATTTCAATTTGTGACATATTTTATATTAGTTAACTAAATGTATTAAATTATTTATGATATATCTGAATATAAGATTTTTATGCATATAAATTAAAAGTACACGTATTGGTTAACTAAAATGCTATTGATCGATCAAAAAGATGTATCATTCATATATGTTTAATTTATTGATACGATGATTTTCATGATGCACGGTGATTTTCAGTGAACAGAAACCTATTGTTTTATTTGTTTTACTTTAATACTTGTTTTATTTTACCTAAAACCTATTGATAAATTATATATATACTAAAAAATAATATGGTTTTTACAACTCTTGAAGCACAATGTACAACTTTTGGTCTTTACAAATTCTAAAGAACAATGTACAACATTGCAACATATAATCGGAGAACTACATGAACCATGACACCAAATCGATCTTCAGCAACAGCCATTCGATACGGTACCACCGTTGGTAAACACCGTCGTTCACCACTGTTGGTAGCATCCAACACTGCCCGTCTCTACATATTACAATTTTTTAAGCATCATCAACAACTATGGCGATTTTTAGGGTTCAATAAAGAGGTTGTGGGCGATTCAAATGAAACCACACTCATTATCCAATTCCTCTTGCTAAGATCCCTAGAAAAACTAATTTGATAATCCAATCTTACAACCAGTAGATTTCTATTTACAAATTACAACGAAATTTTGTTATACTCACAATCAAATTAATCATATAGAACACATGTTTCATATTAGTTTATTGTTGCAATGTTTCAAAATATATACAATTAATATATTCATACAAAACATGTGCAACACATTTGGCAAACAATCAGTTGATAAAAGTAAGACATGAAAAATGTGCTTGATAAAAGGACATGCAATTCAGACGCTTAATATTGCGTTGACAAAATTGACCCGGGGATATGATCACAATGTTCTGGTTGTGATGTATATCATAATCTCTATTCTCTAGAGTTCTTCATATAGGATAACAGTTTTTTCTTCTTTTTAAACGGCATATTATTTAGTGCACTCTTACTACTATTACTTCTAAATAATATAAATGACTCGAATGGAAACCATAACATATTCACCATTCTCATAAATTTTCAGTTAATATATACATACATACATACATAAACACCATCTATCACCATTTCCAATACCATTTACCGGTCACTTACAACAATATCTTTTTCACAAGCATCTTCCGTGTCACATTGTTATCTCCATGGATACATTTGATCGATGTGGGCATAGGCGGAACTGTTAGGGTATGGATTCGTCGAGAAGACCCATTCGCTGAAGCTAGTCATCTCCGGCTAGTCAGCGAGTCCACGTTAGCTTTTGGAATTTCATTCTTATCCTTGTATGAGTCAAAAACGAGAAGGATTTGAACCAACAATTAGACAAATAGTCACATGACAGTGTCACAACTGTTATGTGACTCATTCTACTCTTTTATGACAAATGTTCGGTTAAAAGAAAAGGAAACATTCTCTTTATGCCAAAAATGGAAAAGAATATGTTGAGTCATGGATTCGCTGAAAGACTCAGCGAGTGACTTCGTCAGCGAGCTGTCAGCGATTATCAATTATCTTCGAGTTAAAGGATAAGTTCAATGACTCACCGTCATGTTTTGTAAGTCAAATATGAGCGGGAAAATGAAGATAAGAAGGCTGGTCCCCAAGGACACGTGTTGATCAAGCAGAATGAAGACATGTGACCTTGTACCATTTTGGTACTAAGGTGTTTCTCTTTCATACCCGTTTTGGAAAAGAAACAAGATGGAAAAAGAGATTCCTGCAGACCAGTCTTACACACCAATAAATGGTTGACAACCTTCGTGTGTCAACATCTATTGGGTTGTCATGTGATGCCTCTTCTCTTCTATATAAAGCATCACTTGACCTAGCCGCAACACTGTTGGTATGTGCCATATTTACACTTAGTGTGTTTTTCTCTCTTTGTATAATTGTTAAGTTTTTGGTGTGTCAAAAACTTAACAATATTTTCTCTTTTCTTTCTTTGTAAACCGACCATGTATTCACCGTTTAATCAATATTACTTATGATTAAACTTATTTACTTTTATGTCTTGTGTTATTAAAGTAATTGACATTAGTTGTTAATTATATAATCTGTGCAAACTTGGGACTTTCAGTTGGTATCAGAGCAGTGTTTCGATACACTGAAACTGATCTGAAAAGTGTTTGCAAGATTATCTTTCTTTCTTTACTTTTAATTTTCTGCATCAAAAATCTTTTTCTTTCTTTAAACTTTCTGTTTTTCTTTACTTTTCTTTTATTATGGCTCATGTTCCTACTCTGGTTAATACCAGAGACTTTGGGTATGTCTCCATCCCACCAAGATTCGAAACCCATGATTTCGGATCTTGGAAGGAGAGAATGCTCCTACACATCGTAGGAGTTGAGCCTTACCTTATGACCATTCTTACCAGAGGGCCATATGTACCGATTCTGGTTTCCAGAACACCAGGAGCTACTACTGATGCTCCTGAAGTTGTTACTGAAATCGTTAAACCAGAAGTACAATGGACAGATGATGAGCGTAGGCTTGTCAATCTGGATGCTCGGTTAAGAAATTTGATTATCAACACCCTTCCCGATGACATAATGAAATCTGTCATCAAACTTTCTTCTGCTAAAAAGGTGTGGGATAATCTTTGTACCAGATTTGATGGTACGGAAGATGTTCTTGCTACCAAAAAGATAGATCTAAAACGTGCCTATGAAGGATTCTTCTCTCTTCCTAATGAGAGTCTGGATGGCACTTACAATCGGTTCAAATGTCTTCTGAATGATATGACAAACGCTGGCATAGAGCATGATATGCTTGAAGTGTGCCACAAGTTCATTGACAGCTTGCCTATCAAATGGCAAGGTTTAAGACAAATTCTTCGAACCACCAAACTGCTAAAACAACATGATCTGGAATCACTCTATGGCACTCTTCAATTTGAAGAGAGAGCCCTTGCTCAAAACTTGAGAGCTGAGGCTGATTCCAAAAGGCATGCTGGTTCATCTTCTTCTTCTTCTTTATCTAGCACCCCTCATATTCATGACCCTCTTGCATTGGTCTCTGCTGAAGTTAGCACTATTCATGTTAACAACAACAATTCTACCCCATCTCATATCCAAGATCTTGTCAATGACCTCGATTTCGAGGAGAGACAAGAGATGTTCTCGGATTTCATGCAATTTGCTCTCATTGCTGGTAAAAGATATTCTAAGAAATGGAACAGTCGTAGGTCGAATGTTTCACAAAAACCAGTGGTGGACAAATCGCAAGAAGAATGCTGGAGATGTGGTCGAAGAGGCCATTATAAAAAAGAATGCAAAGTTTCTATTCCTTCTTTGCAGGCAGCGAAGCCCTCTTCTTCATCAGTCAAGCCCGCTGATGAATACAAGAAGAAATACTATGAGCTTCGTGCTAAAATGGCTGATGTGGAAGAAGCCAAAGCTCCTGCCAAAGGTCTTGTTGCTGAAGAACATGACTGGGCTGAATCTGACATTTCTGACAGCGAGGACTTTGTTGATGCCATCTGCTTCATGGCACTCACTGATGACCAGGCGCTAACAAAGGATCAAGTGTGCTCCAGTCAGTGGGTGAATGTCACGATCAAGAAGGTATGCAATTTTTCCTCTGCCTCTGAAGAGGACAAACCTAAAATTCTTGAATCTCTTACTTGTGATATTCAGTACGTCGAGTCTATTCGTGCCGACCTTCAATTCAGACTTAACTCAGTCAGTGCTGAGCTAAGTGATAAATCCGACAAGCTCAAGGACTTGAGAAATGTCCATGTTGAGCTTGAATCTCAAAAGCTTCTTAATCAAACCCTTCAAATTTCAAATGAGAAGCTGAAAAATGAGGTCGCTGATCTTGAAAAGATTGTCACCTCATGGTCTAAAGCCTCTAGGCTTCACAACCAAATCTTCAGTAAGCAGGTACCTGCTCAAGTCAAAGCCATTATTGGTGGTGACTATGAGACTGCTGCTGTCATTACTAACATGTTCAGCGACAGTCCTGCTCCTGAAGAAAGGATTCCTCCCAGTGCTGTTGCATCTCGTGAGGAAATGCTGAAGTATTACTTCATTAAAGGCATGAATGACTATCATTCTGAACTGAATGATGAGTCACCCTCACCCAGCACTTCCACTTCTTCCTCACAAGCTGAAACTAGTTCATCAGCTAGTTTTGCTAAAACTGTCTTCCCTAATCATCCTATCATTGATATGATGCCTAATGAAGGCAGAGTTCAATATTCTTCTTCCCAAACATTTGAAGGAAATTCTTCAAGTGATGGTTACAAACCTCTTGCTCCTCAGCTTTTGACTGTTAAGTCTAAAGCTGTTGATCCTTTTAAAAGGAGCAAGGTCGCTATTCCATATGACTACAGCACTCCTCAGCGAGCTAAGCCTGTCAGTCAGCCTGCTGAGAATTCTACTCCCTCAGCAGTCGCTGAACGCCCTGCGTATCAGCCTTCGTCTTCTTCTAATTTCCCTCATGCTGACAGTAAGTCTGCCATGCATGATCGCTTAATAAAGAGACGAACTAGGTTCGCTGATGCTCGTTATCAGCAACCCAATCGTGTCTATGTTCAAAAGGGAACTTATGTCCCTCAGCAACCCAAACCTGTTCAGCAGGTTAGACCTCCTCAGCAAGGAGGTCAGCGAGTTGTTCAGACTCATTCTGGCCCTTCCTCTTCTAATACTCAATCAAAGGGCAAGTCCATTCTTGGTCCTGTTCCTAAGTCTCTTCCTTTTCAATTTAGGACTCACTCCAGACTTGTTATCTGGAGAGTTTCTAAAGACTTATCCAGAAATAGTATTTACTGGACCTACTCCAGACTTGGAGACTGGAGCCCTACTGAAGATTTGTTCAGAAATAATGGAAGACCAGTGAGCAAAATACTTGTATAGGAAATCTGAAGTATTCCAGATTTGCTCACTGGACTTCACCCCAGTCCAGATCTATTCTACTGAAGACATTCTCACTGAAGTCAAAGACTGAAGTTAGAATAAAAAAGACTGACAAATGGCGGAGTCCACTGGAAGTCTTACCAGATCTACGACTGGAGCTCATCAGTGTTCTAGACCTTACAAGTCTGAACACTGATTACGAGGAATTGACTTTTTGCCTTTACACACTTTCCAAAGAACATTCCACTTGTTCTTTACTAAAGTACTTACGTGTGTAAAGGTGGTTGGTTAAAAGAATAAAGTCATATTGATATGACTTTATCCTTGTACTTTAACCAATGCATTTAATGACCTTGTCAGTTCATTAAATGCATGCAACCATATTTGTACGGCACAAATTCACTGGTGAATTTGTTTGCCTATAAATACAAAGTCATTTCTTTTAAAATTACTTTTAGCATTAAAGGTGAATTTGTCTAAATACTTTCGATCGTAACAGGGATACTTCACAACTTTAAGTATCTCGATCCAAAGAGTTTATTTGGCAAATATAGATCATTTGTAATTCATAGGTTGTTAGGATACTTACATATTTGTATTATCTTGATTCCGCACAACCTTCTATTTTATTTAACATCATAAATAAAATACACTTGAAAAATTACATTGTGTTCCACCTTTACTTTAAGTCTTGTATTACTTTGTTTATATACTTGCATTTATATTCAAGTAATACTAGTCCAATCTAGTGCTTATTAGACTTGTTGTATTTTACACTTCTGGGTTAAACCATCGAGTTTGGGACTCACAAGAAAAAGGCTTCTTCAGTAGCATCAACTTCTTCCTCCAATCATGAGATATGTGAGTTGACTAAACGTGTCAACGACTTGTCCTCACAACTCAAGGAGTTTCTGATTCAAAGTCAGAATGCAGGAAGAAAGTGTTATCTTTGTGGTGAAAGAGGACACATTGCTGCTGATTGTAATAACAAAGACTCCAGGAATCCACCTGAAGTTGTCATTCAGCCAAATTCTTCCTCAGCTTCTGCTGCTCCTTCCTCCTCTGTAATCGCTGAGCAAACTTCTCCAGCTGAGTTCAACATCAGCTCGAGTGAAGCAGTTGTCCTTAATGAAGACAACATTGCTGAGTACATTGCCTCACAGCGAATTTCCATTTCCCAGTCTCAAGAGATTATTTCAAATGATCTTGGTAGTATTCTGGTTGAATATGGAAACAATAATCAAGTCAGTAACATGTTTGTTCTTGACACTGGCAACAATGTCACGTATACCTCTGCTGATCAATACTTCACTTATGAGGTTACTCGTGACATGCTTCCTGCTCATCAACTTGTTGATAATTTCCCAAGTGATGAGGTTACTGACCCAAATGCTCCTCTCCCCATCTCTGCTAATGATACTGTCAGTGGAGAAAATCTCGATTCTGCCTAAATCCTTCTATTGTTATCCATGCAGGCTTCGCTAGGAAAAGAAGTGTGGTATTTGGACAGTGGCTGTTCAAAACACATGACTGGATCCAAGGACCTGCTGGATAACTTTGTGGAGACCGATGGTCCCACAGTGGTGTTTGGTGACAATTCTACTGGCCAAACTGAAGGATATGGGTCTCTTTCTAACGGGCTGATCAAATTCACAAAAGTTGCTTATGTGAATGGTCTAAAACACAATCTGACCAGCATTAGTCAACTGTGTGATGCTGATTACAAGGTCATTCTTGATAAGCATCAAGGCACAGTAATTAACATCAATAAAGAGGTAGTTTTGGTCGCTCCTAGAAAAAGGGATATCTACTTGGTAGATTTCACTCCTGTCAAAACTGACAGCGAGACCTGCTTCTTTTCCAAAGCTGCCTCACAAATCAATTGGTTGTGGCACAAACGTTTGTCGCATGTAAATTTCAAAACAATCAATTCTCTAGCCAAGAAAAATCTTGTTAGAGGCCTTCCTCCTCTCACTTATGAGAAGGACAGGCTCTGTGGTGCATGTGAAAAAGGAAAAAGCCACCGAGCCACATTCAAAACCAAACAAGCCAATTCTATCAATGGCTGCTTCCATCTACTTCACATGGACCTTTTTGGTCCAGTGAATGTCCAAAGTCTAAGGGGTAGCAGATACACCTTAGTTATTGTGGATGAATATTCACGATATACTTGGACAATATTCCTTCATTCTAAGAGTGATGCTGCTGAGGAAATTATTAATTTCATTAAAAGGATGGAAAACCTCAACAGCATACGTGTTAAAGAACTCAGAAGTGATCATGGCACTGAGTTCAGAAACCACACTCTTGAAAGCTTTTGTGTTGATCAAGGGATTGCACAAAACTTTTCTTCTGTTCGTACTCCTGAGCAAAATGGAGTGGCTGAAAGGAGAAATAGAACTCTCATTGAAGCTGCTCGAACTATGCTCAGTGAGTCATCTCTTCCTAGCAAGTTTTGGGCTGAAGCAGTTAGTACTGCTTGCCACACTCAAAATAGGTGTCTTATTGTCAAGCGACATGACAAGACTGCCTATGAGATTCTTAAGGGCAAGAAACCTCAAATTGGATATTTCCATGTTTCTGGGTGTCCAGTTTTTATTCTGAATGATAAGGATCATTTAGGTAAGTTTGATCCCAAGGCTGATGATGGCTATTTTCTGGGATACTCCTCTATTAGCAAGGCTTTCAGAGTTTTTAATACTCGCACTCAAAAAGAGATGAATCAATTCATGTTACTTTTGATGAAAGCTGTTCAGCTCTGGGTGATCTTTCAAGTGAGTCATCCGCTGAAGTAATTCTCAGTGATCTTACTGACCCTCCAGTGGAGTCAGCGACACATCATGATGTTACTGACTCACCTATTGCTGATACTTCAAGCCTCTCAACAAATGATCAGTATGTGGCAGCTCACATTTACTCTATTGATCCAGTTGAGCCTCTTCTTAGGACAGTTAATGCCACTTCCATTAACGTCACTCCTTTCAGACTGAACCTCAGGCTGCTGATGGTGTCGCTGAGGAACTCTTTCATGATGCCTCAGCGAATCCTGTGTCTGGAGAAGCTGATGATGACACTTCTCAGCAAGAGGTACCCACTGTTCTCAGTGACCCTCCTGTCAGCAACTCTGAACCTTCTTTAACCATTGATCTCTCCACATATTCACTTACACCGAATGATCCTACCACCACCTTATCCGCTGTCACTCACTCTTCTTCTATCCATATACCAGCACTCCAATGGACTGCTGATCACCCTCTTGACCATGTGATTGGTAATCCACACAATGGTGTCCAAACTCGCTCAGCGACAAGTAATACTTGTCTCTATGTCAATTTCTTATCTCAAATTGTGCCTGGAAACATTGGAGAAGCCATGGCTGATCCTTCTTGGGTGGAAGCCATGCAAGAAGAATTGACACAATTTGAAAGAAATCACGTTTGGTTTCTTGTTCCTCCTCCCTATAAGGAACCCATTGGCACTCGATGGGTTTATAGGAATAAGATGGATGAAGCTGGTGTAGTTATCAGAAACAAGGCAAGACTGGTTGCACAAGGTTATACTCAAGCTGAAGGCATTGATTATGATGAAACCTTTGCTCCAGTCGCTCGCCTTGAAGCCATTCGTCTCTTTCTTGCTCACGCTGCCTACAAAGGCTTCACTGTCTATCAAATGGACGTCAAGAGTGCCTTCTTAAATGGTGCTCTTGATGAGGAAGTCTATGTTAAGCAGCCTCCTGGCTTTGAGGATCCAAAGCATCCTCATTATGTCTACAAGCTTAATAAAGCTCTTTATGGTCTCAAACAGGCTCCCAGAGCTTGGTATGACACTCTTTCTACCTTTCTTTTAGACCATGGCTTTCGTAGAGGAACCATAGACAGCACTCTCTTCATTTACAAGAAGAAAGCTGATGTTCTGTATGTTCAGATTTATGTCGATGACATAATTTTTGGTTCCTTATCTACAAAACTCTGTCAAAAGTTTAGCGCTCTTATGTCTAGAACTTTTGAGATGAGTATGATGGGTGAGTTAACCTTCTTCTTGGGGTTACAAATTAAGCAGCTTCCCACTGGAATATTTATCAATCAAGAAAAATATATTCGGGATATGTTGCATAAATTTGACTTCACCCATGTTACTCCAAAAAGAACTCCCATGTCCCCTCCTAATAATCTCCATGCTGACCCTACTGGTAAGTATGTGAATCCTACTCACTATAGAGGCATGATTGGTTCACTGATGTATCTCACAGCGAGTCGACCAGACATCATGTTTGCAACATGCCTCTGTGCTCGCTATCAAGCTTCTCCTAGAGAATCTCATCTTCTCGCTGTAAAGCGCATCTTTAAATATCTCAAGGGTACACCCACGCTGGGTCTTTGGTACCCAAAAGATTCCAACTTGATCGCAAAAGCACCAGTGGAGGATGTCAACTGTTGGGGGGGGGGGAAGCTGACTAGTTGGACTAGTAAAAAGCAACACACAGTGTCCATCTCCACCGCTGAGGCAGAGTATGTCTCTGCAGCGAGCTGTTGTGCCCAAATTCTTTGGATGAAACATCAGCTTGCTGACTATGATTTGGAATATTCCAAAATTCCAATCATGTGTGATAATACAAGTGCCATTGCTATTACACACAACCCCGTTCAGCACTCCAAAACTAAGCATATTGACATTCGATATCACTTTATTCGTGACCATGTCATGAAAGGTGATATTGAAATCTACTTCATTCCTACTGATGATCAAATCGCTGACATCTTCACTAAACCATTGGATGAAACTAGATTCAAATTGCTTGTCAGTAAGTTAGGAATGCTGAATGGGGAATCAGCTACATGATATGTCATGTATGTTAACTCAGCGAGTTCAAGTTTGTCTTACTCGCTGAAATTAAAGCAATGAAGAGCTTAAAGTCTTCATCTAGTCCAGTAGCAAACGGCTCTGGTAAAGACTTATCAAATCCGTTAATCCCTGTTGCTTTGGGAAAAAGCAAAATAAAGCAATGGAGAGCTAAAAGTCTTCATCTAGTCCAGTAGCAAACGGCTCTGGTAAAGACTTATCAAATCCGTTAATCCCTGTTGCTTTGGGAAAAAGCAAAATAAAGCAATGGAGAGCTAAAAGTCTTCATCTAGTCCAGTAGCAAACGGCTCTGGTAAAGACTTATCAAATCCGTTAATCCCTGTTGCTTTGGGTAAAAGCAAAATAAAAGCAATGAAGAGCTAAAAGTCTTCATCTAGTCCAGTAGCAAACGGCTCTGGTAAAGACTTATTAAATCCGTTGATGGCTGACAGTTTGCCAAAAACTGTATTCATTGTCAGCGATCAACATCAGTTGTGAAGTCGCTGACAAAACATTAGGCATGCTGAGTATATCCCAGCATGTGATCTTTCTTAATAATTAAATGTTTTCAGCATCCAAACTTCTTTTCTTGAAAGAGTGCTGAAGAAAAAGGCATTTAATTGTATTAAATATCTTTCTTAACATTAATTTCTTATTTAATAAAACATAGGATATTTTTGAAACTAAGTGTTTTCAATGTAACTATGTTGGTGACGTGGCAAAATTTTGAACCACATGTTTTAAAATTCAAAACTGAAAGGTCACCTCGATTTCTTCCTTGATCACGTCATTTGTCCTCATGTGACAGTTTCTGCGCATCTGATTGACAGGTGATGTCTGCAAATACGGCGTATACTCGAGTATTTGTAGATATTATTTTCTTTCCTTTTATTAAAACGTTACTCACAAACGTGTTATATATACATATTATAATCGTATATATATACGAAAACAGTTGGTTACAACTGTTACCTTTTCAAAAAGAGGAGAGAGAAAACTTTTGTCTTCTCGTGTGTAAGGTCGTGGCTCACCACCATACTCTATATATTTCCGCTTATTTTCATACACCACACTTTACACACACATAAAAATCTTTTCGTATCCTTTCCTTAATTTGCTCTCCTAAATTTTCTTCTCTTTCTGTTCATCTTCTTCACTTATTTCCGATCAAATCTCTCAAAATATAACAATGGCATCTTCTTCTGAAATCCCTCAACAAACTGAAAATGTTGAGATCCCTTCTTCTTCAACCGCCGCCGTACAAAATCCTCCTGTTCCTGAACCACAACCTCAGGAACAAGAACCAATTACTTATCTAAATTCTCCTGAATATGTGCCAATGAATGTCACTAAATCTTCTAAAGTCTCTTTTTCTCCCTCAAAGATGATTGTTAAACCCAACAATCATCTTGACACGTCTGAAGTACCAAAAGGTACAAAAGGATATACGCCAATGCTGGATTTCATCCATGCATCTCCTGCAAACTATTGCATCATGGCGGACCCAGAACAAATTTTTGTCCATCTTTTTCGTGAGTTCTGGTGGACTTGTGAGTATGATGATAACTCAAAGTCCATTACTGGCACCGTCCGCCAGGGGGAGAAAACAATTACAATCACTCCAGCATCTCTTCGCCAAACCCTAAGGTTCCCACAAGAAACAGATGAAATTAAATTTGTGGAGCCAGTCAGTGAGAATGAATGGAAGGCTTGGTTGCCATCCATTGGATATAATTACAATTTGAGAAACCCTCCAGCGATCCCCAGCAACCCTTTAAAGCAAAATCTCCCTGGGATCTGGAGAGTTCTATTCACTCATGTGATTCAGTGCATGGGTGGAAATTCTGGCTCTTACAATCAAGCATCATCTACTTCGATGCCAATGATTCATGCTCTCGCTGAAGGGAGATATGTGGACTATGGCCAGCTGATCTTCAATGACATGAAGAATAAGATCAGCATGAACAATAGGTCGTACACAGTGTCTTTTACAAGAATCTTCTCTCGGTTCATGGGTGATGAATATGTGTTGCCAACTGCGTCAACAATTCCAACAGCGAGGGTTGGAAACAACATATACAAGCAGCCTGCTGAGCATTTGGTTGCTCGCCTCACTTCTCACATGAAAGAGGTACTCTTCTCTCTCAACTCTTCTTTATACCCCAAAGACAGCGACTGGGAGGCAGCACTTCCCTGATGAAGTGGCTGATACGGTCGCTGTGGATGCTCAAATGCCTTCTAAGGCTGGTTCGCTGGAAAACCCCCAGCGACCTCCCAAGCCTCTAAAAAGACCAAAAGATCATCCAAGGCAGCATCCTCAACAACAAATATTCAATCTTCACCCTCCGCTGACGTCCCAAAACGTAAGCGGAGTGTATCAAAGGACAAACCAAAGGTTAGGAAGTCCTCAGTGCCCATGGACATTAGTACCCAAGCCACCCCATCAGCAGCCTCCCAACAGGCTGTTGACGAGTTAAATGGGAACAGCAGGCAGCCACCTCAAACTTCTGTAGGCGAGGTTGGTGAAGATATTGGGTCACCCCAACCCACTAGAGGTCAAAGTCCAACCCCACCAAATACTTCCCCTTCTTCTTCTCAAAACCCTTCTGAGTCGTTGTCAGCAGCCAGATCACAGGTGATGCTAGAGACAACAAATTCTACGGCCGATGAAGTTTTGGTGCAACAACACACTGAAACTGAGGCACCAAATGATCCAAACCCAATCTCTTTCTCTGTCTCGGAAACTGTTTGTGCAGGGACCGAGACAACTATTTCTCAAGAGGGCACTAAAACTGATGAAGAATTGGGCAGCGAGTTTAGCCAACAAGATGATGATGCTGAAATCACACTCGCTGCCACTGAAGAAAAAGAGGAGGAAGTGACCAGTGCTTATTTAGATGAAGACCTTGGTTATATTTTGGTCTCTTCTCCTCCTACTCAATTTGATGATGCTGGTGACACCTTACCAGACATGCCTCCTCCTCCTTGCTACTCTCCAAGGCCCACTGTTTATCATGAGCCAGTTGGGTACTTTGGAGAGCACTTCTGTACACCACCTCCCGGGCAAGAAGCCAAGATTCCTTGTTCTAAGTATCCAGTGCCTTCTCCCAAGGAAGCGACCACTGCTTTCACTGCTGTTAACTTGCCTGGTTTGGATTATGTTGAACCATACCAGCTGCAAGAACTTCTTAGAAGGCTACAAATTTGTCAGAGTCAAGGAAACAGGCATGGTGTTTATGATGAAGATGAGGAGGTTGATGATGAAATTATTGTTGAAGTTTCTCCATTGCATCATCCTGACTTCTTCAGGGTTCCTTGTTCTAAGTACCCAGTGTCGCTGAAGGACCTCAAAGTGCCTTCTCCCAAGGAAGCGACCACTGCTTTCACTGCTGTAAACTTGCCTGGTTTAGATTATGTTGAAACATACCAGCTGCAAGAACTTTTGAGAAGGGTACAAATTTGTCAAAGCCAAGGGAATAGGCATGGATATTTGTATGCCTGACTGGTTGACAAAATGACTGAAATGAATTTTAGGGCGTTGGCTAAATTTCAAGAGTTGGCAGCAGGGAATGAAGATTTGAAAGATGAGCTGGCCACTCTTCAAGGTATGGTGTTCGGCATTACCAAAAATCAAACAACACATACCTTGTCAAATCAATACCTTTTCAAAAGGAATCAAAACTTGTTGCATCACAGCATGAAGAGAGTCAGCACCTCAAACTCTCAAATCTCTGCCTCGCACTACTAGAAACAGGGCTATCCTTGACCCGCTTTTTATGACCCACGCTAATAGATGACGCGCAAATTGAGAAGTCATAAAATAAGGGTCCTTACGAGTAAATTTAGAAGCGTCATAACATATGGGTCATAATCTGTTAAAATTTAGGCATGTGATAAATTCCTCAATATAACACAAACATCCAGTCATCTTCATAACCTAATCTCTCTGATTTCCATTTCGTTTATTCATAGTTTCCATATATATATATATATAATTCGTTTCTTCGTTGATATATATATAATTTCAGATATATATTCCCAAAATCGAGACCTAATTTCTTCGTTTCTCCTCTTCAGATTCGTTTCTTCGTTGATATATATATAATTTCAGATATATATTCCCAAAATCGAGACCTAATTTCTTCGTTTCTCCTCTTCAGATTCGTTTCTTCGTTGATATATATATAATTTCAGATATATATTCCCAAAATCGAGACCTAATTTCTTCGTTTCTCCTCTTCAGATTCGTTTCTTCTTCATGACCTAATTTCAGGTTCGTTAATACATATATGTATATGTATATATATATAATATTCATATAGATATATATATATATATAATTTCAGATTCGTTTCTTCGTTGATATATATATAATTTCAGATATATATTCCCAAAATCGAGACCTAATTTCTTCGTTTCTCCTCTTCAGATTCGTTTCTAATTTCAGGTTCGTTAATACATATATGTATATGTATGTATATATATAGATAAAGATCCCCAAATCGAGACCTAATTGCTCTATTTCTTTTTTTAGTGATTGAATGATCCGTAATTGTCTTGTTTTGAGTATTGATATTTATATAATTTATATATATAGGTAAGGATTTGATTGGCTCTGCCAATACTTCAGTCATTATGGGAAGCTCAAGTTCAAGATCGAGCTGCTCCTGCCTTCTTTGCTTTAGTTCTGTCTCCAACTAGGTATGCACTTTTTCATTTGTATATATTTTGTTAATTATTCTTTTTTTACTGGTAATATCTATATCTATATTAATTATATTTGCTACTAATTTTTTTACTGGTAAAAAGGAAAATGAGACTTTAGCTTTAGCTTGGGCTGCGAAATTTGCAACAAACGGGTCGATTTTCGAGAAGAATTTTAGTTTGTTAGGTGTAGGAGAAGGTGAGGATTCACCTTTGTTGTTAAAAGAAGGTTGTATAATATGATTGTGCCGTGTAAAGATGAGATTACGTTCGAGGTTTATATGAACGATGATGCTATGGATTGTGTTGTTTTTGGTTTGGCGAGAAAGAAGGCGGCTAAGGTTATGCAGAAGGAGGCTAGGGATTTGCAGAGGTTTGGGAGTTTGATGGCTCCACCGGGTAATAGGAAATGGATTGCGGAGGAATTAGGTGTTGTTACCGAGTCTAAAGAGGTGGCAAATGATTTGATCACTGAGGCTGTTCTTGATCAGGTTTGTAATTCGTTTACTGGATTTATGGTTTTAAATGTAATGTTTTCATTTTTGTAGGGAACTTGCCATTCAGATTTCTGAGCAGTTTGAGGCTTTAGGTTCTCGCATTCGTGTGAAGTCTGCTGTGGTGAGCTATTACTAGTAAAAGTCATGTTTTCAAACTTTTGTTCACTAGACCCTGCGTGTATTGTTCGCTTGATACGTCTTATATATATTTCTGTTGGTTCAGGTTGCAACTCCTGGACGTCTTGTGGATCATTTGTCCAATACCAAAGGCTTTTCTCTTCGTTCTATTAAGTACTTGGTAAGAACTTGACATACTGTATATATGTTTTGTCTTGGTAAATAGGTTTTATGGTTAGCTTAAGTTCTTTGTTGCTTGAGGATGGTATATTGTTTTGTCTTGGTTGTTAAAAGCATGCCTAGGCTCAGAGACTCACCTGCTCAAATCATGGGTTTTTTCTTGTTCATGCGAGTTATACTCATGCTGTTGGCAGCCGATGTATATAAGTTAATTATAATAAGTTAATTAAAAGCAAATGTATTATAATACTTTTTTTGTTATTTTGGGAACAAGTGGCTAGCAACTCGTCCCAAAATGTCGAACTACTGCTTCAGGAGAGCTGCACGGATGACTCGGGTAGTCTTGTTGTATATTCAGTGGTCGATGTGGAAGCTGTCAAACTAACTTGTGAATTACTATCGATATGTAATTTTTGTCGTTAATTAACTTGTGACTTATCGTGAATTAGTACTTGAATTAAACGCGTTGTTTTGATATAAATATATATATATGAAATGCGTTATTTTGATATTTGTGTTTTTAATTTTGTATTATCAGGTTTTTAATTGTCATTTAATAGAAAATTAGGAACTGAAAAAAAATTAATTTTAAAAAAAAAAATATAATTATGACGCGCAAAAACGAATGTCTAGAAAAGAGGGTCATAAATGCGTGTCATAAGTGCGCGTCATAAAAGGATGACGCCCAAATGCGGGTCATGAAAATTTATGACTGGTCCTTCCTTGACGCGCTTTTGCGCGTCATCTGACCCATTTATGACGCGCATTGCGCGTCAAGAATAGCCCTTTTTGTAGTAGTGTCGCTGGACAAATTGAAAGAAGAAATCAAGTCAGCGAAGGCACCTATTGAGCTGCCTGGACTCTTGCCAGCACTCGAAGAACTCTCTCAGTCCAACATTCTATTCACTGCACAACTTCGCCAACTCACTAACACCATCTCTTTCTTCTCCAAAAATCAAGATGATTTCCTCACCACTCTCACAGAAGAAATCTCTTCACTTAAAACACAATTCTCTTCTCAAACTCCTTCACAGGCCGCCGCTGATAAGAAGTTACTTGAAGAATCTATCAGTAGGCAGCGAAAACTTGAAGAAGAAGTTGGTACTCTTAAGGGAATGATGACGGAGATGCTGGGCCTCCTTAAGAAAGAAAAAGTGGAAGTAGCTAGTTCCTCAGCTGCTTCCAAGGGGGAGAATATTGCTAAGGAGGGTCCAGCAACTGATAATGTGAATGATGTAAGTGATGCTCCCCAAACTGAAACTGAAAATGTTAACACTGCTGAGAAGGTTGATGAACCGGCAGCAAATGTTGAGGGGGAGCAAACTGAAAATGTTACAAGTGCTCCCCAAAATGAAAACACTGAAAGTGCTGAGAAGGTTGTTGAACCGGCAGCCACTGTTGAGGGGGAGCAAGCTGAGAAGGTTGTTGAACCGGCAGCTGAAGTTGAAAAGGAAAATGTTGAAGCTGAAGTTGCTAAGGATGTGCCAGCGACTACTGGAAAGGATGAAGTTGTGGTCATTGCTGAGAATGTGCCAGCGAGACCTATTAATGTTTCTTCCTTCAAGCCAACCCCTGAGTTCCATGCTGCTCTTGAAAAGAAATATGCGGAAAAGGGTAAGGCAGCAATTGCTGATAAAATTGCTGCTAAGCCACCCAAAGTTCCTACTACAGCAAGGGATCAGCAAGAAAAGCTAATGGCTGGAGCTTTTCCTAAGCCACCAGCATCCCAAGAAACAACTGCTGAACTTACTCCTGAAGAGGTTGTACTTCAGGAGGAGCTGAAAAAGAAGAAGAGAGAAGAAGAGCTTACTCAAAAATTTATAAGTGAGCAGGTTGTCGGTGAAGAATTGAAAGATGCTGATGGTGAATTTAAGATGTTGGCTCAGCAGACAAGTGGTCTTGAAGCTTTAGAAGAAAGAGGAAGAGTTCTATGCCAGAAAAGCTCAATTGAAAAAGAATTTTGAAGAAGGCAGAGAACGCTACCTCAAATCAAGAGAAATTAGACAAAGGAAAGAAGAGATTCTGTCTGTCAGAGTCACTTTAACAAGGAAGGGAATGAACCTTCACCTTCAAAGGGAAGGAGTGCCCAAGTTGATCACTTTGGAAGAGGTCACTGACAACACACTTGGGCCAACTGAATGGATTGAAGTTTACAAGCTGATAAAGGACAAGACAGCAGTCAGCTACAAACCGATGATTGAGCTGGCAGGGAAGCAAATAAAGAAGGTACGTGAAATGGAAAAGAAATATAGAATCAAAGACTCCCTGCTCAGCGCTGCTAGACATCCATTCCCTCCTCCTCCACCTCAGCAAGCAAGATCTGGAGTCAAAAGGCCAGCTTCAGGATCTCATTCTCCTCAGCTCCCCTCTATACTCAGAGTTGTTCCTAAGTCTGATATAGATGAAGAGCCGCTGCTAAACCTCAGAATGCCTTCCAGAACTCTCTTTATGGAAGGTGTTTATGATGAGAAGCTGGGAGGCTTCTGCTTTTGCAATGTCCATGGTCATGAGCTCTTCTTCAGGACCAATGAAATTGGAATTGCTCCTTCTTCTTTCCTTCTAAAAATAAGGAAGTATTGCACCAAGACTTCCAATGATCCCGAGTTTATAAAGCTGATTGATCAAGAGCTGCTGAAGCCTGAAAGACAAAAGGATGAAGCATTCATCAAGGCCAAGCAAGAGTCTCAATGGGATTAAGTAGTCTTGTAATTTTTGTAATGTTGTTTATTGTAAAGGTGTTTGTCATATATAAAATCAGCATTCCCTCATTCTACTTCTTATACTTATGAGTTCAAGCAACTTCTACTCAGCTAAGTGTAACACCCGTCATTTTAAAAACCTGGATTTCAAAAACTTTTGCCAAACGGCGTTTAAAACGTAGCGAAAATAGGATCACTTAAAAACTGCCCCAACCGAAACGGTTGGTACTTTCAATAAATGGTGTTACCAAGTGCATCATCAAAATGATATCAATGAAATCCAAGTCATGGAACCAACATAAATGCCATTCATCATTACAAGTATCATAAATGTAAATAAAGTAGCCGAAACATAGGCTAAGGGAAGTCTAAGCATTCAACAATCTATGCTAGTCTTCTTTATTGCATCTACCCCATCTCACCAAGCTAATCCTTTCCTAGCTCAAACCTGCTTATCCTGAAGGACACAACATTTTCATAAAAGCAAGTGTTAGCTAATAGATTAGCTAAGTAAGATACACACATTTATAAAACGTTCTTCATTTTACTTTTCATAAGCTCTTCATATTAAACATATTAAAAGATGATCACATTACTTACAGACTTTCCACAATATAAAGATCACCCCTTCTTTACTTATCCCCACATCCCATCGCGTTACATATCAAATCAACATATACATACATCTAAAACTTCATCTCACGTTATTACATATCACACATATATGTATAGCACATGTAGGATGTATACTCCTAATTGTGCCTATCCATTGTTCTTATCACACGTCTCAACATATCTTATTAAATCTCACGTCACATTGTAATCCCACGTCTTAACGCACTAGCATTACAACTAGCATGATTTCCCACGTCTTACGCACTAGCATTACAACTAGCACGATTTCCCACGTCTTACGCACTAGCATTACAACTAGCACGATTTCCCACGTCTTACGCACTAGCATTACAACTAGCACGATTTCCCACGTCTTACGCACTAGCATTACAACTAGCACGATTTCCCACGTCTTACGCACTAGCATTAAAACTAGCATGATTTCCCACGTCTTACGCACTAGCATTACAACTAGCACGATTTCCCACGTCTTACGCACTAGCATTACAACTAGCACGATTTCCCACGTCTTACGCACTAGCATTAAAACTAGCATGATTTCCCACGTCTTACGCACTAGCATTACAACTAGCACGATTTCCCACGTCTTACGCACTAGCATTACAACTAGCATGATTTCCCACGTCTTACGCACTAGCATTAAAACTAGCATGATTTCCCACGTCTTACGCACTAGCATTACAACTAGCACGATTTCCCACGTCTTACGCACTAGCATTACAACTAGCATGATTTCCCACGTCTTACGCACTAGCATTACAACTAGCACGATTTCCCACGTCTTACGCACTAGCATTACAACTAGCATGATTTCCCACGTCTTACGCACTAGCATTACAACTAGCACGATTTCCCACGTCTTACGCACTAGCATTACAACTAGCATGATTTCCCACGTCTTACGCACTAGCATTAAAACTAGCATGATTTCCCACGTCTTACGCACTAGCATTACAACTAGCACGATTTCCCACGTCTTACGCACTAGCATTACAACTAGCATGATTTCCCACGTCTTACGCACTAGCATTAAAACTAGCATGATTTCCCACGTCTTACGCACTAGCATTACAACTAGCATGATTTCCCACGTCTTACGCACTAGCATTACAACTAGCACGATTTCCCACGTCTTACGCACTAGCATTACAACTAGCACGATTTCCCACGTCTTACGCACTAGCATTACAACTAGCACGATTTCCCACGTCTTACGCACTAGCATTACAACTAGCACGATTTCCCACGTCTTACGCACTAGCATTACAACTAGCATGATTTCCCACGTCTTACGCACTAGCATTAAAACTAGCATGATTTCCCACGTCTTACGCACTAGCATTAAAACTAGCATGATTTCCCACGTCTTACGCACTAGCATTACAACTAGCACGATTTCCCACGTCTTACGCACTAGCATTACAACTAGCACGATTTCCCACGTCTTACGCACTAGCATTAAAACTAGCATGATTTCCCACGTCTTACGCACTAGCATTACAACTAGCACGATTTCCCACGTCTTACGCACTAGCATTACAACTAGCACGATTTCCCACGTCTTACGCACTAGCATTAAAACTAGCATGATTTCCCACGTCTTACGCACTAGCATTACAACTAGCACGATTTCCCACGTCTTACGCACTAGCATTACAACTAGCATGATTTCCCACGTCTTACGCACTAGCATTAAAACTAGCATGATTTCCCACGTCTTACGCACTAGCATTACAACTAGCACGATTTCCCACGTCTTACGCACTAGCATTACAACTAGCACGATTTCCCACGTCTTACGCACTAGCATTACAACTAGCATGATTTCCCACGTCTTACGCACTAGCATTACAACTAGCACGATTTCCCACGTCTTACGCACTAGCATTACAACTAGCACGATTTCCCACGTCTTACGCACTAGCATTAAAACTAGCATGATTTCCCACGTCTTACGCACTAGCATTACAACTAGCACGATTTCCCACGTCTTACGCACTAGCATTACAACTAGCATGATTTCCCACGTCTTACGCACTAGCATTAAAACTAGCATGATTTCCCACGTCTTACGCACTAGCATTAAAACTAGCATGATTTCCCACGTCTTACGCACTAGCATTACAACTAGCACGATTTCCCACGTCTTACGCACTAGCATTAAAACTAGCATGATTTCCCACGTCTTACGCACTAGCATTACAACTAGCACGATTTCCCACGTCTTACGCACTAGCATTACAACTAGCACGATTTCCCACGTCTTACGCACTAGCATTACAACTAGCATGATTTCCCACGTCTTACGCACTAGCATTAAAACTAGCATGATTTCCCACGTCTTACGCACTAGCATTAAAACTAGCATGATTTCCCACGTCTTACGCACTAGCATTAAAACTAGCATGATTTCCCACGTCTTACGCACTAGCATTAAAACTAGCATGATTTCCCACGTCTTACGCACTAGCATTAAAACTAGCATGATTTCCCACGTCTTACGCACTAGCATTACAACTAGCATGATTTCCCACGTCTTACGCACTAGCATTACAACTAGCACGATTTCCCACGTCTTACGCACTAGCATTACAACTAGCATGATTTCCCACGTCTTACGCACTAGCATTAAAACTAGCATGATTTCCCACGTCTTACGCACTAGCATTACAACTAGCACGATTTCCCACGTCTTACGCACTAGCATTACAACTAGCACGATTTCCCACATAACCTCCCGCATAACCCGGAAAACTCCACACACATAAGATAATCCAGTTAAGAGGTTAATTAAAGAAAACTACTTTTGTTGTGCCTCCAGCGTGAGAAAAGTCATGTATCTTACCTCAATGGAGTACTCAACAATCACAAATGTTTACCGTGCTTGACGAGTGTTCCCGACAACCTATGGTACAAGAAGGAAGGATATATAAGTCAACTAGACACTTAAACGCGCTTAAAACCTTTCTACCGGCTGATCTCGTCGAGCCCACTAGTGGTCTCGTCGAGATCAACTTCCAGACTCGCACCCTTCACTTGCAGGCGACTTTTCGACCTCAAGACGACCAAATGAGTCAAAACTTAGTTCTTAAGAAATGTAGGGAATTCAAAGACCTTTCCAGAAATATAAAGTTTGACTCTTGAAGTTCTATATTGAATGATTTATGACGTTTACAATATAGGCCTGCAGAAATCGTCCGAAATTCGACCACTTTTGGAAATCGACACTTTTCGCCTATCTATGGGCAAAATCACCAGAAACGTTATTCATATCGATTCAAGAGGACACGTAGACCTTTTCAAAAATATAAGATTCATCTCCTAACTATTTTAATTGAAAGAGATATGATTTTTTCAATGCAACTGAATTTTCAGATCTAGTAAACACTTTGTTTTTCAAACTATTTCGACCATCAAATGACCATAGCAACCACCACGACCTATGGATCTCATATGCACCCAAAATATGACTCATATAATGATTTCACAAGATCACTTGTTCCAGGGACAAGAGGATACAATAACAATACGTTAGATTACCCGAAAACCCAAGTAATCGATGACGAAACGTAATCAAATCAACCCTAACCCTTAAGATCCGAATTGATTGGGTAAAAACCATTCAAATGACTCAACAATTGATCAATAAATCATATCATACCTGGAAGGAAGATTAAAGGATCGAAATCTATGCAAAATCACTCCTGAATCGACCCGAAATTGCTCTAAACTTGAAGGAGAGGCCTAGGGTTTTGTGTGAAAGACTTTTTCTAGGGTTTTGATCTGAATTCTCTGCCCTAGGGTCGACCTCCATACCCTTTATATACTGAAATAACTTTTAAAACTTTACATCTAGGCCCTCGCACTTCGTTACAACTCGTTTCGGCCCTTAACGGCTCTTTTAACGCCTACGGGAACACTTATCGACCCTTATATCTTATCAGGAACATTAATTGACTTTATTAATCATTATCAACTTTAATTTCATTACTTTAAATCACTTTAACATATATCCCACGTTAATCATTTAATTCACATAAGCACATATAAAGCACATAGTAACTAACGGTCATTAACGACAAGTTAACGGTCAACGTCAAAAAGTTTTGGGATGTTACAATTCTCCCTCCTTAATAGGATTCTGTCCTCAGAATCATCTCATGATATCAACACCTCATTTCTCTTCTCACTACTTCCCACACACGTATAGTCAACGTTTTACCACATTTACCACTTAAAATTCAACCACATTTCCAACCATTTCCTTTTCATCTCCTTCCTTTCATGTCTTACATTAATCAATGTGAATACCGTCAAATGAACACGCCCGCATCATGATACATTTATAATTATGTTCCGGACCATAATTCTAACTATATCATTCCTCACACGTGTACCTTTAACTATATTCACACATCTTAATGTCCAACATTTCCTTCACAATCCATCATGCATAGTTATACTAACTACAAACACATAATAAACACACATTTCACATACACATAATAACATAAGTATCATCGATTAATCTACTAAGGAATTACTTGGTTAGGTGCCTCGTCATCAAGCTCGTCATCCACGGTAATCATTTGATAGGCCCGAGCTTTGGCTTTTTGAGTGTCATCCTTCTTCGCATCATCTTTCCTTTGGGGACAATCAGCAATCAAATGCCCCGTCTCACCACACTTGTATCATCGAATCTTATCCCTGCAACCAAAAGCAACATGTCCCTGCTTACCACACCTATCACATCTTTTAGTTTTCTCCGAACATGGTCCACTATGATGAGCTCTACAAACTAAACACCACTGACTAGCTTTCCATGATCCTTGCCCTCATAAGTCGAACCATTCTTAAACTTCTTTTCCGAATATGACGACTCATCTAACCTTCTCTTAAATCCAACCTTCTTGTCATTCACAGTCTTCACATTTGTCTTCTCGGATTTATAATCATCATCCAACTTCTTTGATTCCTTGATAGCACCCGCAAGAGTAGTATGCTGCCTACAATCACCTCGATAACTAGCCGGAATACCATCCACATATGCAGCAACCAAAACATCGACCATTCAATATTCTATCAACCTTGAACCTCTTACTCCAATCTTGAACTTCCTTGTTCTTCCTTTTAAACTCGAACTTCGTTTCGTCAACTTTTACAAACACTTTCTCAACTTGAACCACTACAACTTGCATCACATACGTGACATTTCAAACCTCTTTTCCTTTATGGTCCTTGTATCTAACCCGATGGGTTGGACTCGATACGATGAATTCTATTTCACTTAATACTCCCATTTCAGTCACAACCCTTAGCATATATCACACCATACACAACACATCGACACAATTCGTTCTACCGGGAATTTGCACATTACCTTAGGAGATCGTCTATCGTAGCAACAAATACATTTATTGATGGAGGAAACGAGAAAAGTGAAGGAATAAGGCAAACCGTCATAATCATACATATCAACAACAAATACATATTAAGCCTTAATCCTACTCTCACACTCAACCCATCCCGTCCTACATGCATTTCATCTTAAGGCTAAAGCATTCCTACTTAAGCCTATCATTTCTCATACGGTTTAAGTCCAAATCCTATGGCTTTGTTCGGTCTTTGGTTCACTTAAACCATTTCTCTGATACCAACTTGTAACACCCGTCATTTTAAAAACCTGGATTTCAAAAACTTTTGCCAAACGGCGTTTAAAACGTAGCGGAAATAGGATCACTTAAAAACTGCCCCAACCGAAATGGTTGGTACTTTCAATAAATGGTGTTACCAAGTGCATCATCAAAATGATATCAATGAAATCCAAGTCATGGAACCAACATAAATGCCATTCATCATTACAAGTATCATAAATGTAAATAAAGTAGCCGAAACATAGGCTAAGGGAAGTCTAAGCATTCAACAATCTATGCTAGTCTTCTTTATTGCATCTACCCCATCTCACCAAGCTAATCCTTTCCTAGCTCAAACCTGCTTATCCTGAAGGACACAACATTTTCATAAAAGCAAGTGTTAGCTAATAGATTAGCTAAGTAAGATACACACATTTATAAAACGTTCTTCATTTTACTTTTCATAAGCTCTTCATATTAAACATATTAAAAGATGATCACATTACTTACAGACTTTCCACAATATAAAGATCACCCCTTCTTTACTTATCCCCACATCCCATCGCGTTACATATCAAATCAACATATACATACATCTAAAACTTCATCTCACGTTATTACATATCACACATAAACATATCACACATATATGTATAGCACATGTAGGATGTATACTCCTAATTGTGCCTATCCATTGTTCTTATCACACGTCTCAACATATCTTATTAAATCTCACGTCACATTGTAATCCCACGTCTTAAATTACATGTACATCTTTCTCACATATTCTTATAAGTATCTTAAACAACTTATTCTTACAACTTACATATTACGCACTAGCTTTACAACTAGCACGATTTCCCACGTCTTACGCACTAGCATTACAACTAGCACGATTTCCCACGTCTTACGCACTAGCATTACAACTAGCACGATTTCCCACGTCTTACGCACTAGCATTACAACTAGCACGATTTCCCACGTCTTACGCACTAGCATTACAACTAGCACGGGTTAAGCTTAACACTTCCCACATCAATCTCACGTATTTAGCTATAGCATTTCCCACGTATTTATATCTTTCTTACTTTTACGCACTAACACTAAGGCTAGAACGGTTTCCCACATCTCACATTTTACTTTAACATTAGGTATATACATTACCTAACTAGTCCCACATCTACTTTAACGTTTAATCCCACTAACGTGCACAACTCATAGCAATTCCTACGTGTATCTAGTGAACTAGATATTTCACACTTTAAACCCCACACATAAGCCATCACATAACAATCATCAAAGCATATTATTGACATTATCATCATCACAACACATATCATTATCATTTCATGACAACATAATTATAATCAACATACTACATATGCATATAACCACTTTACTTTAACATTAGGTATATACATTACCTAACTAGTCCCACATCTACTTTAACGTTTAATCCCACTAACGTGCACAACTCATAGCAATTCCTACGTGTATCTAGTGAACTAGATATTTCACACTTTAAACCCCACACATAAGCCATCACATAACAATCATCAAAGCATATTATTGACATTATCATCATCACAACACATATCATTATCATTTCATGACAACATAATTATAATCAACATACTACATATGCATATAACCACTTTACTTTAAACGTCATCATATCATAATAAGCCACTTCATCATACATACATTCCCACATAACCTCTCGCATAACCCGGAAAACCCAACACACATAAGATAATCCAGTTAAGAGGTTAATTAAAGAAAACTAATTTGTTGTGCCTCCAGCGTGAGAAAAGTCATGTATCTTACCTCAATGGAGTACTCAACAATCACAAATGTTTACCGTGCTTGACGAGTGTTCCTGACAACCTATGGTACAAGAAGGAAGGATATATAAGTTGTGAGTCCCTTAATTAACGAGATGGTTAACCAATAGAAAGTGTAAAATACAACAAGTCTAATAATCACTAGATTGGACTAGTATTACTTGTAAATAAAGATGCAAGATATATAAACAAAGTAATACAAGACTTAAAGCAATAAACAAATAAAGTGGACCATTATGTATGTTTCATGGGTATTTCATTTATTGATGTGTAAATAAAATACAAGGTTGTTGCGGAATCAAGATAACACAATTAAGTGTGTATCCTAACAACCTATGAGTTACAATATGATCTATATTTGTCAAATAGCTCTTTAGGATCGAGATACTTAAAGTTGTGAAGTATCCCTGTTTAAGATCGAGAGTATTTGGACAAATTCACTTAAATGCAAAAGGAATGCTTAAAGTATTTTTGTCAAGGAAATGACTTTGTATTTATAGGCAACAAATTCACCAGTGAATTTGTGCCGTACAAATATGGTTGGCATACATTTAATGATCCGACAAGAACATTAAATGTATTGGATAAGGAATAAGGATAAAGTCACATCAAGTGCAAGTGTATCCTATTATCCAACCACTTTAACACACGTATACTTTGTTAAAGAACAAGTGGATTGTTCTTTGGAAAGTGTGTTAAAGGCAAAAGTCAATCCTCGATATTAGTGTTCAGACTTGCAGGATCTAGAACACTAACAATCCTCCAGTGTGCAGATCTGGTAAGACTTTCCAGTGGACTCCGCCATTTGTTAAGTCTTCTTCCTTCAGACTTCAGTCTTTGACTTCAGTCAGAATGTCTTCAGTAGAGTAGATCTGGACTGGGGTGAAGTCTTCAGTGAGCTAATCTGGAGAATGCTCCAGATTACCTGTACAAGTAAATGCTCACTAGTCTTCAATTATTTCTGGACAAATCTTTAGAGGGACTCCAGATTCCAAGTCTGGAGTAGGTCCAGTAGAATATGTTTTCTGGTCAGATCTTCAGTGAGCTCCAGTAGTCGGGTCTGGAGCGAGACCAGCAAAACAAGTTTCTTAACAAACCTAAATAAGGTTCCAGTAGTCCAGTCTGAGCCAGTCCAGTAAGTCTGGACTAAATCTGGACCTAACATAAGTCAACTAGACACTTAAACGCGCTTAAAACCTTTCTACCGGCTGATCTCGTCGAGCCCAGGGATGGTCTCGTCGATCTCAATCTCCAGAATGCATCAAAAGTGAGACCTGACCACGATCTCGTCGAGCCCAGGGATGGTCTCGTCGATCTCAATCTCCAGAATGCATCAAAAGTGAGACCTGACCACGATCTCGTCGAGCCCACTAGTGGTCTCGTCGATATCAATTTCCAGAATTCATCAAAAGTGAGACCTGACCACGATCTCGTCGAGCCCAGGGATGGTCTCGTCGATCTCAATCTCCAGAATGCATCAAAAGTGAGACCTGACCACGATCTCGTCGAGCCCACTAGTGGTCTCGTCGATCTCAAGCTCCAGAATGCATCAAAAGTGAGACCTGACCACGATCTCGTCGAGATCAACTTCCAGACTCGCACCCTTCACTTGCAGGCGACTTTTCGACCTCAAGACGACCAAATGAGTCAAAACTTAGTTCTTAAGAAATGTAGGGAATTCAAAGACCTTTCCAGAAATATAAAGTTTGACTCTTGAAGTTCTATATTGAATGATTTATGACGTTTACAATATAGGCCTGCAGAAATCGTCCGAAATTCGACCACTTTTGGAAATAGACACTTTTCGCCTATCTATGGGCAAAATCACCAGAAACGTTATTCATATCGATTCAAGAGGACATGTAGACCTTTTCAAAAATATAAGATTCATCTCCTAACTCTTTTAATTGAAAGAGATATGATTTTTGCAATGCAACTGAATTTTCAGATCTAGTAAACACTTTGTTTTTCAAACTATTTCGACCATCAAATGACCATAGCAACCACCACGACCTATGGATCTCATATGCACCCAAAATATGACTCATATAATGATTTCACAAGATCACTTGTAAGTCCCTACCGTTGAATGGATCGTAAATAAGACGTGATTCGTTATGTCAAGAGTGCGGAATCCTCTTGAGATAACTAGATTGCTACTGCCTTTCGTCGATTAATCAGCAATTAACCAACCTAAGGTCACACACGAAGTGCTAGTTCGTGTAGGAGGTCACACGAGCAACAATTCGACTTCTAAGTTCTTAATTCGTTGCGAATCGCTTAAAATTACATGTATTTATACAACTAGGGTTTGTGTTCGTGTGGGCTTGGGCTTCACACGAAGTGATTAAGCCCAGATCCATCATACGGCTTGCCTTCGTGCTGACGTCAGCACGAGGACACCATAACGTACTGATGACGTCAGCACGAAGTGCGTATCTTGGATGCTTATTTTGCTTAGTACATAACGTTCAGCCATCGTTTAAGTATTCTATGACACTTATAAACCTTGGCTCTACATTCTTGTACCTGCAAAACAATTATATAACACACAAACATAACATGATCTTATATTAAAGTTCAAACGTAATCATTAAATACAAACGTAAGTCCTAATGACTTATTATTTAAACGATTACACAGATATTCATAAGAACAAAAACGTTAATCAAATCTACGTTGCTACTGTCACACAAATCTGCATCTACAGACTCCCCTTGACATTAGCGACTAGATTTCTTTAACAAGTTCTTTAATCTTGAACTTCAAACTCGACCATCAAACAAAAGTCTTATGCTATTTGCATGAATCTTCTCGACCAAACAAAAACCAAGAATATTCTGATAGCGTCTAACTTCTATTCTCCAAAATCTAACTGCTGAACAAGGTGTCTCAATCAGTCTTCTTTGATCACCTCTTGACAAATTGACAACTTGCATTGGATCATACATGCGCAGCAACATATGTTTCTTTGAGTCATCAACAAACATCTGTGCTTCGCCTGACTTGATATCTATCTGCCAATAAGTCATGTTTGTCAGCAAGTCTTGATCCCATTTGATAGCAGGAACTTCTTTAACACATTCAATCTTTCTTTGAACAAAATGAACTGTGCCATCTGGTTTTGTAATCTTCTTCATTGGCCTAGGTTTAATCAACCTATCTTCAGGTTTCAAACCTCTTTCACTAAAATGCCAAATTCTTTCTCTTTGGAATCTCTGCCAATAATAATCAGCATTTCCATTCTTCTGAAGATTAACGAACCATCTCCTTCCTAAGTCTATCAAATCAGATTCACTAAGACTTTGGAAATGTCTTGCACTGATTGACATATACTGGCAACCTTCTTTTCTCTTGATAACAAATAGCTTAATTCTATGATCATAGAACCAACTCTGTATCACTGAGAAATACGTAGGTGCGTCCTTGTCTGAGATGAACTCCCAAAACATCGACGGTTTATTAAATCCACCCATTGGCATACCAGTACGTCCTCTATAAACTGGAACCCATCTATTTATACAAAACTGAGGGTCTTGCTCCGCCGGAGGTATAATAAAATTTCTAATATTAAACTCTCGCGTAGCATTTATCTTCCAGCCTAGATCAACAATATATTCATGTTCTTCAGCACTATCTTTGCAAACACTTTGAATCTTAACTTTGCAGCATTTCTTGGATCATCTGGACTTTCTCTGATCGGATTAAGTCTGAAATGTTCCTCTTCAGCTATTGGTTCAACCAGAATGTCTCTATCTTCATTAAAGACACGATTGAAATCATAAGGTTCTTCCATCAACCTTTGTCTATCAGCTTCAGAAACAAATTCTCCTTCTTCCAGATCTTCATCAATGATACTATCAATGTCATCATCAATATCGTCCAATGCACCTATTTGAAGCTTATCTGCAATTTAACATATTCAAACATACAAAGATAAAAGAACATAAAATATATAAGTCAAGACATAAAAATAAGTATAAATACATAAAACATGATAAAATAAATAATATTATATCATAAATATAATGTAACAATTACATCAATATTTATCTTATAATCTTTATCTATTTTAACCAACAAAAATTAATAACATTAAGGTTGATAATCTGAGTCTTCAGGATCATCAGAACTAGAACCAGAGACAAACGGTAAACGATTTAAAATCATTAATCATTTTCTCTCTTTCCTATGACGATCTGTATCTGACCATTGATCACTATCAAGATCAATATTGGCCCGATCAACCTCAAAGTTATGACTTTCCCATACTTTAGCTTCTGCCTCAACTCGAATATGAGGATCATTTCCAAATTTCTCTGCAATCTCCCATTCTATTCTATCTTCTTCTGATCTCACACTCCGTGGATTATGATAATCAGGACGTTTACTAGAATTAGAGTTACCTGAATTGGAATCTTCATCATCTGACGAGTTGTCTGAATCTTCAGGATCTGCATCTGGAGCAGCAGCCATCATAGCTTTTCCTTTCTGAGTCCCAGATGTACTAGCACCAGATGTACCAGCAATCTCTGACTCTCTCTGTCTTGGCGACTCCCCCTGAACATCTGCAGTCTCTGAATTAATCACAGCATCAGCATCAGTATCTTGACCTTGACCTTGATTCTCTGTCTCACCATCTTTTGGTTGACTTCGATTTGGATCTTGAGCTGGATCTTGATCATCATCTCTTTGCTTCTTTGCTAGCTCATCATCCTTACAACCATCTTTATCTCCCCCTTGAGACAAGAATCGGTCAATTTTATCACCAAGAGAATGAACAAGTGCGGTCATAATGTCCATCTCTTCCTGATGTTTTGCAGCTTGGAGGTTCAACTGTTTCTCCAACGTTGTGACTCGCATCTCTAACAACTTCTTCTCCGAAACAATACGACTCAGCTGAACTTGTACTGGCAAAGCTGAATCGAAGTAGAAGCAATGTTAGATGTAGAAGCAGGCGGTGGCATCGTAGTCTCAAATGAAGGCATACGAACATGAAAAGTTCCTGATGGAGGCATATGCGGTCTTTGCAATGGTAACAACAGACGATCCATAGCTGTAGCAACAGGAACTAACGCCTGAATAGGAGTAGAACGAGGTCTAGGAGCAGGAACTATCAGCTCTGGCTCCTGACGAACTGACGACTCTGGAGCTCTAGTAGTCGTAACAGTCGTAGCCTCAGTGACAACTCTAGCATGAGAACCATCTAACCGAATTTTGAACTTGGTTCTCGGCCTTTTCTCTCCAACAGAATACCAACTGAAGTAGTAGACACCGAAACTGGAACTTCAGTAACAGAAGCTCTTAAGGCAGCAACTGATGGTGTATCAACTGATCCGGATGTATGAGACATCTCCATAGCAGAATGATACTCAGCAAACTCCCTATCAATCTCTGACTGAGGTCGTTGAAGGGCTTGAATCTTCTCAACAGCGTCAATCCCTTTCCCTTGTCTTCTTCTTCGCTTCAGTGGCCTATCTTCATTTTCATCTTCAGTTTCTGAACCATCATCAGCATTAACAGCAACAATATGTGGTTCAGAAGGACCAACAACATCTACTGGAGCAGAGGTAGAATTAGAAACCCCAGTAGTCGGCATCACAAGATTTGCCGGATCATCAATATCTTCCTCTAGAGCATCCATCTCCGAATCATCTTCCGGAACATCAGTAAACAAAGGAACTTCATTCAATCCCTCAAACTGATCAGCTCTCTCTACTTGAGGATCATCTTGATCTTGAGCATCATCAGCAGCAGCAACAACAGGTTCTTCATCTTCCCAACCTTCTCTTGGAGCTACATAATCAGGATTAATCAAGTGCCCGAACAATGGTGGATTATCAACATCAGCCGGAACACCATTACCCCTTAAATGTTTCATCATATCATCAAACACTCGATGTGTAAGACGACCCAAATTAAACGTAGGACCATCAAAAGGTATATCAGCTGCCCTATGCCGAATGATTATCATAACAAATCTTGGAAATAGAAAGAATTTCTTCTCGTTTCCAATCGCTCTCAATTGCCTAACAAAACTGTCATATATGTACTGAGAAAAGCTGTAAGGCTTGTTCAATACAAGTGCAACCAACTGTGAAGCAGTCTGTATATTCATTTGATCATGACCTGCACTCCGATGACTTATGGACCTCAACAAGTAGTAGGCAAGCAATCTCCATTTGCCTCTAATGCGATTTTTAGGATATGGATGTTTGATTTCGTTCACATACCCCATACGTCTAATAGCACCGTCAACAAAGCTTTCTTCAAACTCTGTAAGACCTTGCTCCATTTCGACGCTTCCTAAGTCCAAAATAGTCCTTAAGTCTCCAGCAGTAAACTCAATGTTACGTCCTTGAACCGTAGTGCGAATTAAAGTATGATCACCAACTTGCACTAATCTTGCAGAGTTCCAGAACTGAGTAAGAAGACTTATGACCAAAGGAGGATTCTCGGTCAATGCAAAACGAATACGTGATCTTGCTAGATACTGTAAGACACCGTGAAATTCCGCTGTGCATCCTTGCTGAGTAATGCTGAGATCAATAGCAGCATTATGCTCCTTAACAAAAACACGAGCAGCAGCACCTTGTCTTGCCATACCTGCACAAATCAAAAAGGAAAACGAAAAGAAAACAAAAACAAAATTAAAAATTAAAAATTTTCTGATCTTCTTCGTGGTGACGTCAGCACGAGTTCGTGTGACGTCAGCACGAACTGATCAAAGCAAACTCAGAAAAACATCTCCATATGATATCTAAGTCGATTGAAATCAGAATTTAGTATCAACGTGGACTTGTTTCAATGAATTTCATGCCCAGAAACATGATTTCAAAATCAAAAACTGAACACGAGCAACTTCGTGTGCATCATGTTCTTCGTGTGAATAGTGACCGTGACATAAAAAATCTCAATTAATCTTGATTCAATACATGTAAATGTGAACTTTAGTTAGATTGAAGGTGTAATAACATCACTTAATCCAATTTTAAGTCCAATTTTAGCTTAAATCATCAGAAATTAAAGATTCAATATTCAGTTCGTCCAAATTACTGTTCACGCGAAGGGAAATTCAAAATTTGGGCATTATAACGGCTTAAATTCAATGAATTTCAAAGTCAAAACATCAATAATCTATCCTAGATTGAATATATACCAACAAATCTGGAAGATTAACACAAAAGAAGATGAAAATATCGATTTAGATGACGGATGAACAGTTCGCGCGAAGTGGATGAACTCGTGTGATTAACTTTAGGGTTTAATTTCGGTTAAAAGTAAATAATTATAATTAAAACCCATATTTATATCTAAGTTCGTGGGCCGGGCCGAAGACACACTTTGTGGGCTTCATGCTGACGTCAGCGCGAGCCTGATGACGTCAGCACGCACGAGCTTAAATATTAAACACGAACGAGCTGCACACTTCAAATTTCGTCAATTTTTCCAGAAAATTCAACAAGGAAAAATTACAAAATTTCCAGAAAACATAAACCTGTAGATACTCGTTACCTGAAACTTGTATCTGCTCGAATATGTAATCTAACCACAAATCATCCATACTAACATGTCATCAAAATAATGTATAAATTTAATCTTACATTATAATCTTGACATAAAATCGATCATTTTTCATTGATGTTTAACTTTAACAAAAGCAAACTTACATCGAAATACATTCAATGTATAATGCCTTACAAATTATGTATCATATCACCAACCTATCACAATAAGTCTTAGGTTGTGATCTTGATAATACAATGATAACCTATTACACCAAGTTCTAGGTTATTACAAGGTTATGAACCCTTGTAGCATGTTACATGCATAGACTATTGTCCGTTGCAATGCAATTCTAAGAGCAAGAGGAGACAATTTTGTCCTCAATCGCGTTGAGAAATCTTCACAAAATTTCCAGAAAACATAAACCTGTAGATACTCGTTACTTGAAACTTGTATCTGCTCGAATATGTAATCTAACCACAAATCATCCATACTAACATGTCATCAAAATAATGTATAAATTTAATCTTACATTATAATCTTGACATAAAATCGATCATTTTTCATTGATGTTTAACTTTAACAAAAGCAAACTTACATCGAAATACATTCAATGTATAATGCCTTACAAATTATGTATCATATCACCAACCTATCACAATAAGTCTTAGGTTGTGATCTTGATAATACAATGATAACCTATTACACCAAGTTCTAGGTTATTACAAGGTTATGAACCCTTGTAGCATGTTACATGCATAGACTATTGTCCGTTGCAATGCAATTCTAAGAGCAAGAGGAGACAATTTTGTCCTCAATCGCGTTGAGAAATCTTCACAAAATTTCCAGAAAACATAAACCTGTAGATACTCGTTACCTGAAACTTGTATCTGCTCGAATATGTAATCTAACCACAAATCATCCATACTAACATGTCATCAAAATAATGTATAAATTTAATCTTACATTATAATCTTGACATAAAATCGATCATTTTTCATTGATGTTTAACTTTAACAAAAGCAAACTTACATCGAAATACATTCAATGTATAATGCCTTACAAATTATGTATCATATCACCAACCTATCACAATAAGTCTTAGGTTGTGATCTTGATAATACAATGATAACCTATTACACCAAGTTCTAGGTTATTACAAGGTTATGAACCCTTGTAGCATGTTACATGCATAGACTATTGTCCGTTGCAATGCAATTCTAAGAGCAAGAGGAGACAATTTTGTCCTCAATCGCGTTGAGAAATCTTCACGAAATTTCCACACAAAGTGACACGAATTTGGCAGAAAATCCTCAATTCAGATCGCGATTTGAAATTTTGATGTCATTTTCCTTTTAAATGAAATTCATTAATGCATCAAAATCAACAAAAATAACATAACAAGTAACATAAGCATGCAAAAACAATCAAAATCTTAACCTAGCAATCAAAATAAGATCTAAGGCAAGTCACATCTTTGTCAAGCATACTTATCAACCAAAAACAATTGAAATCTCAAACATATATTGAAACATATTCAAAAATATTTTGACTTTTCAATTTCCAATCCAAAAGTCATTTTCTAAATTAAACACTTTAAATCTAAACTACATTATTTATATACAAGAAATTCTAAGTTTCTGCTGATTAGATCAGATTAGCAATTACATAAGCCTGCGGGTGAGAAATAATTCTCTTATTATTAGTTATGAACAATGACTCAATCACGATTACCGGTATGTTTGTCCTCTTAAACACTCGGTACTTCCAGTTTCCTTTGGGCTGTGGCACTTTCGTATTACTTGAGCCAAGGACAGTCACCATGTAACCTAGTAAGTTACTCATGCCACAATTTTAGTTTGCGAACTTATGTGACCCACATTCAGATACACTCTCACAATCGACACATGCACTAAAATTTAGACATTTGGTGAGTAAGGTAAGAAAGTCTTTAAGAATCAAGTCAGCGGTGACAGGTCGGTGATTCCTCACACGCAAAGCGACTTAACTTGACTCACGTACGGAAATATACTCAACATTGCATAATGCCAAGTTCTAGGTTATTACAAGGTTATGAACCCTTGTAGCATGTTACATGCATAGACTATTGTCCGTTGCAATGCAATTCTAAGAGCAAGAGGAGACAATTTTGTCCTCAATCGCGTTGAGAAATCTTCACGAAATTTCCACACAAAGTGACACGAATTTGGCAGAAAATCCTCAATTCAGATCGCGATTTGAAATTTTGATGTCATTTTCCTTTTAAATGAAATTCATTAATGCATCAAAATCAACAAAAATAACATAACAAGTAACATAAGCATGCAAAAACAATCAAAATCTTAACCTAGCAATCAAAATAAGATCTAAGGCAAGTCACATCTTTGTCAAGCATACTTATCAACCAAAAACAATTGAAATCTCAAACATATATTGAAACATATTCAAAAATATTTTGACTTTTCAATTTCCAATCCAAAAGTCATTTTCTAAATTAAACAACTTATGTCTTAATTAGAAAAATCATCTTTTAATCACATATACCATAAGCAACAAGACCCATATAATCCACTAAGGATCATATAACTTCTTTATGGAATAATCAAATGCTTATTAAATCTCTCGTGCAATAAGAACTAGTTTGACACTACAAACTGACACGAAAATAAGACATTAGTACAAAAATAAAATTAAAATAAAATTAAAATAAGAATAAAAATAAAATTAAACACTTTAAATCTAAACTACATTATTTATATACAAGAAATTCTAAGTTTCTGCTGATTAGATCAGATTAGCAATTACATAAGCCTGCGGGTGAGAAATAATTCTCTTATTATTAGTTATGAACAATGACTCAATCACGATTACCGGTATGTTTGTCCTCTTAAACACTCGGTACTTCCAGTTTCCTTTGGGCTGTGGCACTTTCGTATTACTTGAGCCAAGGACAGTCACCATGTAACCTAGTAAGTTACTCATGCCACAATTTTAGTTTGCGAACTTATGTGACCCACATTCAGATACACTCTCACAATCGACACATGCACTAAAATTTAGACATTTGGTGAGTAAGGTAAGAAAGTCTTTAAGAATCAAGTCAGCGGTGACAGGTCGGTGATTCCTCACACGCAAAGCGACTTAACTTGACTCACGTACGGAAATATACTCAACATTGCATAATGCCAAGTACTTGCATATTTGTGACATTTATTTTAAGCACTTATGAAAACCCGTGACTTTCGATGAGACTCGTGTAGCGAACTTTCTGACAACCTATCCCAAGTTGGAAGCTTTAGGTAGGCTAGGTATACAAAGACACCCCAAGACTTACTTGTTCGAATCTCAAAGGCCACATTAGCTTCATATTTTCAACAGATTTATAGTTTTATTAGATATTTGCATATCTTGTCACAAATATACATCCAAAAAAGCAATACATACACATATATGTACCCGAGACCTTCCTTTTAAAGACCAAATATACATAATTACAATGCAAGATCTTTCATAAGATTTAAAGGACTTGTCTCTTTTAGGAACAAGCATTCTCAGCCATATATCTGAATACGTTTCCCACAAGGACATTGTATAAATTAAGTTCGGATTATAAGGAAACCTTGGTACTTTATGTCTACCGATACATCCTAAATTGTAATCACTGAACTAAGCAGTTATATTACGATTAAGCAGGCTTAAAAGCTAAATTATCCTCACTTCTAATCATCTGAATGCATCAACTTAAATCTCTATCTTATTTATTTATTTTGTTTTTCTCATTTTTCAGCTTTTTATATTTTTATGACACTAAGTATATACAAACTTAAACTAGACACTCTTTTTGTATTTTTATGACTCTAGCTATTTACAGACTTAACTAAGACACAATATAAAATATACAAAAAAATAGTTCTTTGAGAGATCTAATATGAATCAGCATTCTTCATACCATTGAGAAGAATCAGCTTTTCAAAGCGAGTCTTATCAAATGCTTTAGTATACAGATCAGCTAGATTATCATCAGTTATAACCTTTTCCAAATGAATTAATTTCTTTTGGGCACAGTCATGTAAGAAATGATGTCTAATATCAATATGCTTGGTGACTTTATGCATGACAGGGTTATTAGTAATGTCTATAGCTGACTTATTGTCTATTCTAATAGGAGTATCAAGAAAATCCATACCGTAGTCACGTAGTTGTTGCTGAATCCACAATACCTGGGAACAACAGCTACCAGCAGCCATATACTCTGCCTCACATGAAGACTGAGCAACCGATGTCTGCTTCTTACACTGCCACGATACAAGTCTCCCTCCTAAGAACTGACATCCTCCAGTTGTAGACTTCCTGTCATTGTTACAACCGCCAAAGTCCGAATCAGTATATGCAACAAACTCAAACGATCCTCCCATAGGATACCATAGACCAAGCCCTTGGTTTCCTTTCAAGTAACGTAGGATACGCTTTGCTGCAGCTAAATGAGACTCTTTCGGACTAGCTTGGAATCTAGCGCAAAGACAAACAGCGAACATAATATCCGGTCGTGAAGCTGTCAGATACATCAATGAGCCTATGATAGCACGATAATAAGTTGCATCAACAGGCATATCTTTAGGATCAAGAACCCCTAAACCATGATTTAGTTGAATAGGAGTACCATATGTCTTGGATTCTAACATTTGAAACCTCTCCAAGATGTCATCAACATACTTAGACTGGTGAATGAAAAATCCATCTTTCCTCTGATCAACCTGCAGTCCAAGGAAGAATTGTAGTTCCCCCATAGCACTCATTTTCAAACTGCTTTTTCATGCTCATTTCAAATTCTTTGCACATCTTTACATTAGATGAACCAAAAATGATATCATCAACGTAAACTTGTACAATCAAATAATCTTGCTTCCGCCATTTGATAAACAATGTGCTGTCTATCGATCCTCTTGTAAAACCATTTGTCAACAAATGTGTCAACAACTTTTCATACCACACTCTGGGTGCTTGATGCAATCCATAAAGAGCCTTATCAAGTCGATATGCTCGTCTTGGATAATTAGGATCTTCAAACCCCGGTGGTTGGAAAACATACACTTCCTCTCTAACGTCTAACTGATACACCTTTATACCTTTAAAGCTTGCATAGGCTAAAAATAACCTTATAGCTTCAATCCGGGCAACTGGCGCAAAAGTTTTGTTATAGTCATATCCTTCTCGTTGTGCAAACCCCTGAACAACTAAACGTGCCTTATTCCTTGTAACGATCCCTTTGTCATCTCGCTTGCATTTGAATACCCAACGAGTTCCAATCGGTTCTTTACCTCTAGGCACATCTACTAACTCCCATACTCTAAGTTTCTCGAATTGAGCTAATTCTTCTTGCATAGCTGCAACCCAGAAAGGATCTTGAAGTGCAGCCTTAACATTCTTAGGTTCTTCTTGTGAAATGAAACAGGAATACAAACACTCAGTTATTCGTCCTGAATCCTTTACTTCACAAAATAAACTAGTCATCTCCTTATTTAACTGATTTCTAGTTCGAACAGGCTCTGAAGCATCACCAAAAATATTTTCTACAGGATGAGCCTTATTTATTCGATATTGAGGAACCGAATCAACATTTAGATTATCTCCTAAATTCGAACGAATTTGAAATTCTGGAGAACTAAAATCATCTTCCGATTCTTCAGAAATAGGATCATCATCTGGCAATGGAACCCTTAAAGGAGTAGTTGGAGTAGTGTTCTCAGGTTCAGTAACATCTAAATCTGATGTCTTATCATTGTTCTTACTACTTTCGCCAACAACAGTAGTAGACTGAACTTTGGTTGGAGTAGTATCAACATTTTGAACAGGAGGAGATGTAGGAGTATAATCCATATGATCTCTTAAAATGATCACTTCATCAACTTTGTCAGGACCTGAATAAGAAGCAGGACTGTGTAACAAACTAAACACACTATCATAATCGAAATTCTTGCCAGTTCCATAATGAATAGCAGGTTTATGACTAACAATCTTGACATTAGTACCTAAGTCAACTTTGCCTGTCTGTTGATTGTAAACCCTTCGAATTGAAGTACCCGCTTTATAACCCATGAAAAATCCCTCTTCAACCTTTGGATCAAACTTTGACTGAGGAAGATATTTCAAGAAGGTACACGGAACACCAAATGGTTCAACATTCTGTAAATTTGGTTTCTTCTTATGTAGAAGCTCATAACAAGTCTTATTATGACGCTTAACTACCAAAACCCGATTTAGAATATGACATGCTGTATTTACTGCTTCTGCCCAAAACATAGTAGGAAGCCCTGAATCAGCAAGCATTGTTCTGGCCGTTTCGATTAGAGTCCTATTCTTTCTTTCAGCAACTCCATTTTGTTGTGGTTCATACGGTGCACTGAATTGATGTTGGATTCCCTTGGACATACAGAAGACTTCCAACGTTTTATTCTTGAATTCAGTTCCGTTATCACTCCTGATTCTCTTAACACGAACTCCATAAATATTTTCAGTTTCAACAAAGAAATTTATCAAAATCTGTGGAGTTTCATCTTTCGATTGAAGAAAGAATACCCATGAGAATCTCGAGTAGTCATCAGTAACCACCAAACAATAGTACATCCCACCTATACTTCTTACATTCACAGGAGCAAACAAATCCATGTGAAGTAATTCAAATGGGTTGGCAATAGAATTTTCAATCTTCGGTTTATGTGAAGACTTCTGCTGCTTACCTTTCAGACAAGGTACACATTTATCTTCCATCTCAAACCTTTTCAATGGAACACCTTCAACCAAACCATGTTTGACAATATCATTCATCTTTCGGAAATGAATATGTCCCATTCTTCTATGCCATAACAAAGATTCAGATTCATTTGCTTTTGTTAATAAGAAAATTGGCTCCTTCGAATCATCAACACCTAACATAAGGCCATAGATGTCTTTCTTCCTAGGAGCTTTCAATAAGATCCAGTCTTCAGGAATAACATACCCCGGTTTCAAAATAAGTGCTTCCTTCTCAGTAAAATGGACATGATTCCCTCTGTCACAAATCTGAGAAACACTCATGAGATTATGAGATAGTTGTTCCACATAATTGACTTTCTCCAATGTAATTTTACCATTGACAACATCACCTTGGCCTGAGATATTACCGCCCTTGGGACCAGCGAAACTAACATAAGAACCATTAATATCTACATAGTTGGACAATAATTTCTTGTCCCCTGTCATGTGCCGAGAGCATCCACTATCAACATACCAAAGACTGATAGGATTCCTTGGTTCTCCCTGCACAATGAACACAAATTAATGTTAATTTCTGAGGGGTACCCAAACCTTTTGAGGTTTAGGTTTGCCGAATTCATCTCTCAAAATTAATTCGGTCCAATATCCATCGCTCTCAGTTGGAGCCTTGGATGTAGATGGTGTCATCGATTTTCTTTTAGATGGCGAAATGAAACGAGTCTTAGGAGGAGAATTCTTAGGTGGATGTGGACCAAACCTAGGAGGAGTTTCCAATCGATCGTAGAACTTGGAAGCATTTCCATTTCTACGAGGAGGTGACCGATTCTGTTGAACTTGCTTATTCCTAGGTGAATGTGGACCAAACCTAGGAGGAGTTTCTAATCGATCGTAGAACTTGGAAGCATTTCCATTTCTACGAGGAGGTGACCGATTCTGTTGAACTTGCTTATTCCTAGGTGAATTACTCCTTTGAGGTGTATGAGATCGACTCGGACTTCCACCTTCATGAATACAATTTGTATCATTTTGTGAATGTCCCTGTCGTTTGGGGGTCATAGATCGATCTTCTCTAGGTGAGATACTCCTAGATTGAGGTGATAAATTCCTCAACTTATGAGATGGTTTTCTATGTTCATTAACCTGACTAGAACTATTAGAACAACCATAAGATATGGATCTAAGAAATTTAACATAGTTCTGTGCATTTATATCATTTGGATGCCGCTAATATTTCCTTTTATATGCACTCATAAACTGGCTAGAGCTAACTTGATCAACTAATCTACCTTTCCCATTAATCTTATGAGATCCAAACGTATCCTTTGAAGATTCATTCTTAGGATCCTTGGACATCTTAAGTGGACACTTACTAGCTATATGACCCTTATTATGACAAGTATAACATAATTTATCCTGTTTTCTTTTAGGGTGATCATATGCTATTTCAGGGACTGGTATTCCATAAGCCTTCATTTCAGCAATTTCATCTAGTGATTGAATTGCTTCTTTCATGGTCTTTACAGGCTTTCGTGGAGCAAAATGTCTATTCTTATATGGAATTTGTTCTTCTAACCATTCTTCTTTATTTTCCACACACCAAACTTTATCAATTTTAGATTTAGGTTGAATCCTAGTTATAGATACTTCTCTGTCAAAGAATACTGTATCACAGTCTTTCAGAGTATAGTATACAACTTCATCAGGATCAAAATCTAATTCAGTCTCTATCTCTTTTTGGTGATCTTTTTGTAGAAATAAATCAGAATCTTTAGACAAATTACTTTCCTTCTTAAGAATATCATTTTGAGTGTTTAAGTTAGCTACAATTTCACTTAGATTAGACACCTCAAGTTTCATTTCAGACACCATTTTACAAACATTTACAATTGAAAGCAAAGAACATGATACCTTCTGATCTGCAGCCTTGCAGTCTGCCATGTATGCAACAAAATCTTCAGTTGTCATACCTTCAGGTATCACAAATTCTTTCATCTGATCTTCAATGCTCTTCTCGACAACGTCATCAACTGGCTTAGATGACTCAGTATTTCCTTCAGTAGCTTTAACAGCTGTCATAGGTTCACTCTCAGATCTCACTATCTCAGCAACCTTCTTCATATTCTGCTTAACTATCTCAGATGCTCTCTCTTCACTAGTGTATACAGCATAATCAATTGTTTCAGCAACTTCATTTGCAACATGCGCATAGTCATCATAAATCTCAACTAAAAATGCATGATTTGAAGTATCTTCAGATTGTGTATCCCACTGATAAGTACCATCTGGATTTTGAACAACAACAGCCTTGGACTCCAGAAGCTGAGGAGAACCTTGCTGTTGAGGAGTAGCAGGAAAAGTAATCATTGCTTGAGTTTTCTGGTAATTGGGTGGAGTAATACCGCCTTGATTGTAGTTTTATCTACCAGCAACGGTATTATCAGTCCTCTTTGAACGTTGACACTCTCTTGCAAAGTGACCAAATCCATCGCAATTATAACATTTCACCTTGGATTTGTCAAAACCTTTTGTGCCATTACCCAAAAATCTTCCAGTTCTCTGAGAAAACCTTCTGACTTTAATAGTTAACATTGCAAGCTGCCATTGTAGATCCATTTCTTCTAAATCATCAGGATCTATCTGATTGTAATCATTATCAATCAATGCAGGATCAGTAACCTTTCCACCAATATAAGCTTCATGAGCCGAATAGAAGGCTGAGTAGAGATTCATTCTTCCCTCTGCAGAGCTCATACTCATTGGCATGGAATGATATGACTGAGTGTTGCTCTTAACATTAGTTGTGGAATTGTCATAAGCAACATAACCTGCAATTCCATCTGCATCAACTATTGGTGTAGCTTCAACACCACTTAGAAATGCATTGGTTCCCGAGCTAGTACTTGCCAAATGAACTGAAGAAGCATGATATAAAGATGGATCTTGAGTAAAATCCGCATGAGTATCCTTGATTCTTCTCTTCATTTCTCTATTCTTAAGTTTTGACACTACTGTTTCAAAATCCCATGAACTGTATTCCTTGTCATCTTGAAGGTGATGAACATATTCAGTCCATATTTTTGGTAGTGAATCCAAAAACTTATCTACTAACTCAGTCTGAGGATAAACAACCTCAAAATATGATAACTCAGTTGTCAGATGACTGAATCGAGCAATTATCTCATCAAGAGATTCTCCTTTCAGTCCATTAAAGGCCTCATACTCATTGGCATGGAATGATATGACTGAGTGTTGCTCTTAACATTAGTTGTGGAATTGTCATAAGCAACATAACCTGCAATTCCATCTGCATCAACTATTGGTGTAGCTTCAACACCACTTAGAAATGCATTGGTTCCCGAGCTAGTACTTGCCAAATGAACTGAAGAAGCATGATATAAAGATGGATCTTGAGTAAAATCCGCATGAGTATCCTTGATTCTTCTCTTCATTTCTCTATTCTTAAGTTTTGACACTACTGTTTCAAAATCCCATGAACTGTATTCCTTGTCATCTTGAAGGTGATGAACATATTCAGTCCATATTTTTGGTAGTGAATCCAAAAACTTATCTACTAACTCAGTCTGAGGATAAACAACCTCAAAATATGATAACTCAGTTGTCAGATGACTGAATCGAGCAATTATCTCATCAAGAGATTCTCCTTTCAGTCCATTAAAGGCCTCATACTGACGTTTAAGAAGTTTAATACGATTTCTCTTCAAAGTAGCATCGCCCTCACAGTACTTTCCTAGAGCGTCCCACAAATCCTTTGAAGTAGTGTACTTTTTGAACAAATGTACACTTTCTTGTGGTAAGGCCATAGTAAGAGTTGAAAGAGCCTTTCCTTCCACCACGTATTTCTTCTTTTCATCATCTGGCATATCAGTATAAGTATATCTACCAATTACGTCATTTTTCTCATAAGTTGGCCAATCAAAACCTTGAGTTATCACCACCCACATATCAATATCATTCAGACGAACATAATCTTCAAATCGTCTTTTCCACATCCAATAATTCTCCATATGGAAAAGCTTTGGAGGTGTGTTTCCACGACCAACCTCATGATCGTGCATGATAAGTTGATTGATAAGTGTGGCATTAGGAGAGTTTCCGGCAGCAGGTACAGTAGTCATTTTGAATCGTAAAACAAAAATGAGTTACTGTAGCACACGTGTTCGTGCTGATGTGGCACGAAGTAAAACACACGAAGGCACTGAGTTCGTGCTGACGTGGCACGAGGTCACACGAAGGACACGTGACACGAAGTGACACACGAAGGACACCTGGCACGATATAAACCACGAAGAGCAGTTCGTGCTGATGTAAGCACACGAACAAGAATCACCTCGTGCTGACGTAAGCACGAGGTCACACGAAGACGATAACGAATTCTATAGAAAACTAGAAATTCGAATTGATTTTTCAATCAATAGCAAATCAAACGATCTTACACCTTCTGGTAATCAACCTTAGGGCTCTGATACCACTTGTAAGTCCCTACCATTGAATGGATCGTAAATAAGACGTGATTCGTTATGTCAAGAGTGCGGAATCCTCTTGAGATAACTAGATTGCTACTGCCTTTCGTCGATTAATCAGCAATTAACCAACCTAAGGTCACACACGAAGGACACCTGGCACGATATAAACCACGAAGAGCAGTTCGTGCTGATGTAAGCACACGAACAAGAATCACCTCGTGCTGACGTAAGCACGAGGTCACACGAAGACGATAACGAATTCTATAGAAAACTAGAAATTCGAATTGATTTTTCAATCAATAGCAAATCAAACGATCTTACACCTTCTGGTAATCAACCTTAGGGCTCTGATACCACTTGTAAGTCCCTACCATTGAATGGATCGTAAATAAGACGTGATTCGTTATGTCAAGAGTGCGGAATCCTCTTGAGATAACTAGATTGCTACTGCCTTTCGTCGATTAATCAGCAATTAACCAACCTAAGGTCACACGAAGACGATAACGAATTCTATAGAAAACTAGAAATTCGAATTGATTTTTCAATCAATAGCAAATCAAACGATCTTACACCTTCTGGTAATCAACCTTAGGGCTCTGATACCACTTGTAAGTCCCTACCATTGAATGGATCGTAAATAAGACGTGATTCGTTATGTCAAGAGTGCGGAATCCTCTTGAGATAACTAGATTGCTACTGCCTTTCGTCGATTAATCAGCAATTAACCAACCTAAGGTCACACGAAGACGATAACGAATTCTATAGAAAACTAGAAATTCGAATTGATTTTTCAATCAATAGCAAATCAAACGATCTTACACCTTCTGGTAATCAACCTTAGGGCTCTGATACCACTTGTAAGTCCCTACCATTGAATGGATCGTAAATAAGACGTGATTCGTTATGTCAAGAGTGCGGAATCCTCTTGAGATAACTAGATTGCTACTGCCTTTCGTCGATTAATCAGCAATTAACCAACCTAAGGTCACACGAAGACGATAACGAATTCTATAGAAAACTAGAAATTCGAATTGATTTTTCAATCAATAGCAAATCAAACGATCTTACACCTTCTGGTAATCAACCTTAGGGCTCTGATACCACTTGTAAGTCCCTACCATTGAATGGATCGTAAATAAGACGTGATTCGTTATGTCAAGAGTGCGGAATCCTCTTGAGATAACTAGATTGCTACTGCCTTTCGTCGATTAATCAGCAATTAACCAACCTAAGGTCACACAAACGTAATCAATCTAGTTGATTCACACGATCACTTGTTCCAGGGACAAGAGGATACAATAACAATACGTTAGATTACCCGAAAACCCAAGTAATCGATGACGAAACGTAATCAAATCAACCCTAACCCTTAAGATCCGAATTGATTGGGTAAAAACCATTCAAATGACTCAACAATTGATCAATAAATCATATCATACCTGGAAGGAAGATTAAAGGATCGAAATCTATGCAAAATCACTCCCGAATCGACCCGAAATTGCTCTAAACTTGAAGGAGAGGCCTAGGGTTTTGTGTGAAAGACTTTTTCTAGGGTTTTGATCTGAATTCTCTGCCCTAGGGTCGACCTCCATACCCTTTATATACTGAAATAACTTTTAAAACTTTACATCTAGGCCCTCGCACTTCGTTACAACTCGTTTCGGCCCTTAACGGCTCTTTTAACGCCTACGGGAACACTTATCGACCCTTATATCTTATCGGGAACATTAATTGACTTTATTAATCATTATCAACTTTAATTTCATTACTTTAAATCACTTTAACATATATCCCACGTTAATCATTTAATTCACATAAGCACATATAAAGCACATAGTAACTAACGGTCATTAACGACAAGTTAACGGTCAACGTCAAAAAGTTTTGGGATGTTACACTAAGTCTCCTCAGCGAATAGAGGGAGATTGTTGAGTCATGGATTCGCTGAAAGACTCAGCGAGTGACTTCGTCAGCGAGCTGTCAGCGATTATCAATTATCTTCGAGTTAAAGGATAAGTTCAATGACTCACCGCCATGTTTTGTAAGTCAAATATGAGCGGGAAAATGAAGATAAGAAGGCTGGTCCCCAAGGACACGTGTTGATCAAGCAGAATGAAGACATGTGACCTTGTACCATTTTGGTACTAAGGTGTTTCTCTTTCATACCCGTTTTGGAAAAGAAACAAGATGGAAAAAGAGATTCCTGCAGACCAGTCTTACACACCAATAGATGGTTGACAACCTTCATGTGTCAACATCTATTGGGTTGTCATGTGATGCCTCTTCTCTCCTATATAAAGCATCACTTGACCTAGCCGCAACTCTGTTGGTTTGTGCCATATATTTACACTTAGTGTGTTTTTCTCTCTTTGTATAATTGTTAAGTTTTTTGTGTGTCAAAAACTTAACAATATTTTCTCTTTTCTTTCTTTGTAAACCGACCATGTATTCACCGTTTAATCAATATTACTTATGATTAAACTTATTTACTTTTATGTCTTGTGTTATTAAAGTAATTGACATTAGTTGTTAATTATATAATCTGTGCAAACTTGGGACTTTCAGTAGACAAGAAACATCGGTTGCAAAATATGAGAACCAATGGGAGATCGACAACTAATATCATATCAACATCCAGATCCCAATGTTGCCCTACTTTCTCTGCTATAAAAGACAACACAATGTTCTAATTTCAAGTGTGAGTCCACCAAAATTATTTAATGTATTTCATTTGACATTAGTTGTAAATTAACAAATATTTTTATTTCATGTTCTTCAATGTCAAGTATTATCCAATCATGTATTCACTATGTAATCAATATCATATGATTAAACTTGTCTAAAATACTTTCTTTATTAATAAGTATAACTTTAGTTGTTGATATAGGTTGTGTAAACTTGTAAATTGTTAGGAACCACATATATATTACAGGTAGTCTGGGTTACAAGTACGCTAAATCCGTATAGTTTAATAATTTAAAAATTGATATATTTTTTTATTGCTTCTACGGATCAAACATACGAGATATAGGTCAATGTAACTAACTGAACTTTCAAAAGATTTTACTATCAATAAAATTAAAAAGGTATATTTGTGGAACTATAGGAGAAATAAAAAAATATTAGAATTAAAAAAAAACCTCTTAAAACCCATTAAAAATAGCTAGAAATTGTTATAAAAAAATGCTAAATGTTATAACAATATAATCGTTATCGTTACTTTACGTTGATATAAGATTTGTAGATAAAAAAATAGTATGTTACAAGTCAAGTTTAATTCTATGGGTAATCTGTAGTCTAATAACAAGCTCCAAAGGCCGAATGAAGCTACCAATTGGGAGTCGTAGGAGTGATTATAACAGGGGAAAAACTTATAAAAGTTAGGGCGTTTAGTTGGAGAAACACCCTTGTTTTCCATTTTTGTTTTCAAGAAAACATAGAAAATAAAAAACGCGATCAAATCATAGTTTTTCAAAAATGTTTTCCAAGATAAAAGAACTTGTTTGGAATCGGTGTTGGTCAAATGTTTGGCCGCTTCTTTTTCGGGTTTTTTCCGCAAAAACCAAAACCGAATCGATATGGAACTGCTAAAAAACCGATTTTAGAAACCAAAAACCGGAACTGGTTTAGAACCGGCGGATTTCTAGAACCGGAACCAGTTTGGGAGAAACCGTTTTTTTATTTTTTGCTCGGTTTTTGGTTTTTCGAAACTGCCCAAAACCGGTTTTTATGGGCAAGTCTAGTGGCATACAAATCAGAAGTATAAGATTGTTGGATCCACTACTAGAATTGAATTAACACCATGGGCAGAGTTGGTCAGTTAGATAAAAGATCATATTTGGACTCCTATTTTATCCATTTCTAGTATAAACGTAAGTTTGTATTTGGGCTTCTATTTGATCCATAAGTCTTGATAACTTAGATAATAAATCCACTCGACAATAATTTTAGTTCCGCCTAGATTGGACATCCATCATGAAACTTCAATGTACTTAATCTTAATCTTAATCTTAATATATACTATAAGACAGTTGAACTAATGATTTATTAACCAATCAAATCGCTCAATTTCATCAAATTGACTTCCGCTTATGTCATCATTTAATTTAATTATAAATTAAAAATCCTAATAATCATTATCCAAATATATTATTATATTAGTATTTGTAGAAAAAGTCTCATTAATTTACACTTTTTTGTTTTCCATCAATAATTTACACTTTTTAGCCCTGAATACTTAATTTATATTTATTTTTAGCCATCAACTTGAGAGATTTTTTAAAATTTTTAAATTAAGTAATCACATCTCTTGATTTTCTCAAATTTTCAATTTTGGCTTTTCTTTGACTTTTTATTATATAAATAAATATAGATTTACACATATAAATATCAATGTCGACTACATGACTAAAGATAAATATTAACTTATAAGAAAATATTATAAATTGATACCTATAAATGTCGTACATTGGTATCCCAATACAATATTGATAATGTTGTCCAATTTAATAATATATTAGATTAGATTTTTATAAATTATAAATATTAATATTTAATTTAATATTTAATATAAACACAATATGAACTCTAGATACCTATCCCAAACACAATAACAGATAACGATATACAACATCCTTATCCTAAACACAATAGGAATCACAGAATATGGGACGATCACAGAACAAAACACGATTTACAACAGAGGGTTACTTGAATACTAAATCCAAATTAATATGAACTTTATTCAAGATTCATTCTATCTCTCAATAAAAAAGGTACAAAATTTTCTCCTTTTTTATATACTCTCTCCGTCCCATATTAAATGTCCAATTTTGACTTGTCAAGTCTTCTGCTTGCAACTTTGACTATAAATATCTTTTTTTGTGTTATATAATAGTTGACGAAAGTTATATCAATGAAAAGTACATTGAAAACTCAATCCGTCCATATATTTTATATGAAGTGTTATATAATATAGACAAATATTTTTACGGTCAAAGTTTAAAGCAGAAGACTTGACAAGTCAAAATTGGACATTTAATATGGGATGGAGGGAGTATTAGTTTTGCGTATTAATGTTTAAAGTTACAATTGTCACTCAAATCAAGAGTCCTAATTGTTATCAAAGAATATGAAAACAATCCTAATTGTTATCTAATTATCATAGGACATGTGATTGAAAATAAACTTATTCGTGTTATATACTTGAATGTCAAGTACAGGATCACAAGTATGTTTATATTTTAATTATTAATTATCTTTCATAATAATATCACATTATGAGTACAACTGGTTTCAAAAATTCTATAATAGAGGAATTATTGTAGCATGTGCCTTGTGGAATGACTACGGCAAACAATTCCATCAATATGTCTCAGCTAATAATGACAGTGACGAATCTGTGATTATTGTACATAACTTGCAAAGTATAACACTTGGAACCGTATATCTTCAAAATTATAAGCTTTTATGACTTAAATGTATGAAGATCTAATATTGATAATATCGTAAGCCCCGTGTCCAGTGTTGGACACGGGTCTAAAATCTAGTAGTATACTATGTTATTATTAATTTGTAATTGTATACTAAGGCCTCTCCCTAAGCTAGAACACCCCACCCCTCTTCCACACCTCTTCCACACTGCCACGTCAGCTTTTCTCTCTCTTCATCCACCTCTTCCACAATCACTCCCTATAACCCCTCTTCCACACCTCTTCCACACAAAAAAAAACAATAAAATAAGTGAAAGACCCACCTCCTCTCTCTCTTCTTCTTCGTCTATGCTCTTCGATGGAACGAAACCACCGGACGACACCCCATGTCGACGAGTTGCTAACAAAGGCTTCCTCATCGACAAGCCATGGATGAGGCGTCGATGAGGTCCTTAGGGAGAGGCCTAATAATATATGTTTGTGAAACAATCAATGGTAAATTTGTAATGTACAATGATTCACACAATTGTAAAATACAATGATTTGAAGAATCCTCCTCATACCGATAAATGTTAAACTATTGATTTTTTAATTATGATTTCAAGAAGATCGGCGAATAAAAGAATCAACAAAATAACATGGCACTTAAACTAAATATGTACAACTTTATATTAACAAAAATATTCAATATTCTGTAGTTTGAAAGGTTGTGAATGTGAATCGTATGTATCGATCAACTTGTCTATAAATGTGACACAATATAGTAAAAAATATATACACGAAAAATGATCATCGAAGTCGAAAACTTTGTGTCAAAACTTGTGAAACCTTCTATACCAACGTCCACCATCAATCGTTACTACAACATTTCCTTCCTCGATGAGCTAGCCCCAATGTTAAACGTTCCTCTCATTCTCTACTATTCGGCGCCACCAAATAGCTTGAATGGACTATTTGGGAACAATATTTGTGACCATTTGGAAGATACTCTATCGAAAACCTTAATAGAATTTTATCCATTTGCTGGGAGATATATTCGTAAGCTTTCATTGATTGATTGTAATGATCAAGGTGTTTTCTATGTGTTAGGAAAAGTGAATATCCCGCTCTCGGATATTCTAAGCCTAGGAGAAACGTTGGATCCGGGTTTGCTGAATAATTTCCTCCCATGTGAGATTGGACAAGCTGATGAAGTTGATGATCCATTGTTGTCTATCAAAGTGACTACTTTTAAGTGTGGTGGTTTTGCAATTGGTATGTGTGTTTCTCATAGGATATCGGATATGGCTAATACGTGCAACTTTGTTAACAGTTGGGCCGCTAGAAGCAATGGTGAACTTAAACATGAAAGTTACACCCCAATTTTCAACTCGACCGTTTGGTTTCCCCGGAGAGGCTTAGCTCAACTCGACCTAAGAATACCTAGGTTGAGCGTTGGAATTAACAAAGTGGCACGAAGGTTTATCTTTAAAAAGGAGGCAGTATTAGCCATGAGAAAAAATTATGGTTTTGATACAAATGTGTCTTCTAGACCATCAAGAGTTCAAATGATTGTGGCGCTGATGTGGAAGGCCCTTGTTCGCATAGATCAAGCAACCAACGGTCGATCTAAAGCATCTTTTCTAATCCAACCAGTTGAATTAAGGCAAAAAGTAGTAGATACATACAATGTATCTCCAAATACACAATCTGAAATGCCAAAAGTAAATGTTGTATGTCAAGCTTTACCACTCACAAGATGCAGCTCCAAGATGAAAGGAATGGTAGCTAAAGCACTCCAATTTTGTAATATAATGTAGGAATGTAGTTTAGTATGATTATGTGAATATCTGTATAGATGAAGGACTAGAAGTGTAAGTTTATAATTAGATGGCAGTTATTTTTGTCGGATTGTATATATACTGCTTCTGTATATCATTTTGTACATAATTCAGAAATATACAAATATTCCCAAAATGATTCTCTCTCAATTCACTTTCTTTAAAAGTAGTCCCTCCGTTACCTACAAACTCTTTTGGCAACTTTTGGGGTCTTGCAGCTTCAAAACTCAAACCTAGTGAAGGTGATAAAATGAATTATCAGGATTTTCTAAAGATTTGCCATGACTCGGTTAAGAAAACATCTAGAGATTGTGCCAAAATATTGACACATGGTGAGGAAGGATATAAGATTGTTATTGATCCCTTTCTCGAGGCTACTCGAAATATGGAGGATATCGATGTGAACTTCTACTTGTTCACTAGTTGGTGCAACTTTTCGTATTACAAAGCTGATTTTGGTTCTAGCAAGCCAATTTGGGCAAGCCCCGGAAAGCTTCCAGCCCAGAATTCTATGTTAATGATGGATGGTTGTGAAGGTGACTCCATAGAAGCATGGGTTCATTTGGACAAGAAACGTATGAATGAGTTAGAACAAGATTATGAAATCAAAGCATATACAATATAGCTAGCTATGCATGGGTAATGGGTTCGTTATTTCAATATATGAATGTATGAGTGTATGACGACGAACATAATTTGATGTCATAAAATATATCTTAAGGTGATCCACGTGTTAGTAATGTAAGTTACCGGGTATGATTTCTATACAATATACGTTCTGAGTACTAAAACAATACATTGAACCAGAGAGTTCCACCCATGTTTTTTTCTCCTTATATGTTTGAGTACGTACATGGTATTAAAGCACCCCACTAAAACTTTAATTTTTAGACTGAAATCGTTTTACATGAAGATTCATACACTACAAATATATACAATGATGCATGAATGTTTTGATACATAATAATTTTTAGCTTAAAAAAATTGCTTTATTTTTTTTATTGCTTTATTTATCCTTGGAAAGACAATATGATTTTTTCTAGGGATAATACTTGTTATGATCTTATTTCTAAAATAGATATGTTATAATATTATTATTTGCATATACAATCACATATTATATTTTTAAGTTATTATTAGTTTAGTTACTAGATTTTAAACCTATATAAATAAACGGGTGTCTATAAGTATCCTACATGTAAATAAAACTTAAATGGATACACGACAAAGTCATGAAATAAAAGAATATGAAGTAATATATGTTTGTTGTAGATGGTCAGGACTTTGTTCCGTTCAAAAAAATAATAATAAAAAGTGAAAAATATATTATGATATCAATTTTTGTTTATTATGTTAAATATCAATTTAAAAAGGATATGCAAAAGAGTATATTATATTTAACGTTGTTAGTAAATATTAATAATAATTATACGATGAAATAAACCTATTCGTGTTATGGGTCCGCATCATGATCAAAGACATATACTTGAATGTCAAGTACAGGATCACAAGTTTGTTTATATTTTAATTCTTAGTTATCATTCATAATAATATCACATTATGAGTAGTACTGGTTTCAAAAAATTCTATAATAGAGGAATTATTGTAGCATGTGCCTTGTGAATGACTACGGCAAACAATTCCATCAATATGTCTCAGCTAATAATGACAGTGACAAACCTGTGATTATTGTACTACAACTTGCAAAGTATAACACTTGGAACCGTATATCTTCAAAATTATAAGCTTTTATGACTTAAATGTATGAAAATCTAATATTGATAATATCGTAGCCCCGTGTCCAGTGTCGGACACAGGTCTAAAATCTAGTTAAATATATGACGTTAGTAATGTTTAATTTGAAATAATTACGTTTTATAGTTGTTTAATAAATAATTGGAACAATAAAAATATTGATAAACATGATAGCGATATAATAATATAAAACTAATTATATTAATAATCTTTATTTCTCAATTAAATAACAATTTTAATTGTATATTTATTTACATGAATTAAAAAGATACATATCACTGAGATATTACATAATCACTACTAGAAAAATAGCCTTTAATGACACCTAAATTATGACACACGCAAAATTATGACACGCAAAAATGTGTGTCATAAAAAAACTGTCATAAATTGTACAATCTGAAGGCTAGATGACAGGCAATTTTTAGTGTCATAAAAAAAGGTGGTCTAACACGGGAGTACAGTGACACTTACTTAAGCGGTAACCCAAAAAATTCAAATCACTTCTCCAAAAATTAAACCCTTTCCCCCAAAACCATCCTATCCTTCCTTCACCTCCATTCATCCCCAATCTCACCATCCCCATATTCTTCTGACCCTAATCACATCTCCCCCATCATCCCCACCCAAACCCCACAATAGTTTTCTACATAAACAATTTGCGTTAATTAAAATTAGGGTTAGGAGGTGTGGATTGATAATCATCTATGTTTTATTGATTTGATTTGATTTGATTTGATTTTGATCAGATCAATAAAATTAGGGTTTCGTTTCCTCACTTGTGTTCATTACCGCCACTACCTATACATATACACAATTTATAGCTATATCTATATATTTTATTATACGTATTGTTATTTTTTTTAAAGGAAGGCAATTGTGTACGTATTTTTTAAGAGGTTCAATTGTCAATTTCTGGATCAGATATTTATATATATATATAATCATTAGTCAATTTAGATATATATATATTATATATATAATCATTAGGGTTTTTGAGAGATTAAAATGGATAAGAAGAAAGTAGCAGTGCCATTGGTATGCCATGGACATTCACGTCCAGTTGTTGGTTTTTTCCTCATCAGTGCCAGCAAAGGTATATATATCTCTATATCTATATATCTATCAACTGTATGTATGTATATATGAATGTCTTGTTGTTGTAAAGGAATGTCTTAAGCTGTAACTTGAGAGTTGAGAGTGCTTTTTTAAGTGCGTCTAGCTTATTTTGTAGCTATTAGTTAGTTGTAGGTTAAGGGGAAAAATATCGTGAATACTGACTTTTAATGCTCTAATAGGACTTGTCAATAAGCACCTGGAAGTGAAAAAAATGGACTTTTAGGTTACTTACATGGATAGTTTTGTGAATTAGATTCGACGCCTATGGTTAGAAATGGAGAAACTGGAGACTGGATAGGAACTTTTGAAGGGCATAAAGGTGCAGTCTGGAGTTTTTGGCTTTTTGCAAATATTGAGTTTTGGGCTGTATATATTTTATACACAATAGCCACAATAGCCGCCGTAATCACCGCCACACCACAAGGTGGCTCATTGCTACAATCTGATCCGATATCATTGAAGTCATTAGACTCTTGTGGATCCGATATCATTGAGTTGGGTGTTCCATATTCTGATCCATTGGCTGATGGGCCAGTCATCCAGGTTATTTAGAGAATTATAATCTATTGCTTAAGGTTTAAATATTTTTCTAGATCTATTCTTAGTGCTCATACTTTCTATTTTGTAGGCTGCAGCCACACGAGCACTGGCAAGAGGGACCAATTTCGATGCAATTCTCAATGTGTTGAATGAGGTAGCCCCATATTTAACATGATCATAATTTCAAGATATACATATTGGTTCTAGTTTCTCGTAATTTATCTGGTAGATATGTCATGCACTTTTGATTAGAGGTAGGCGTTTACTTTCAGTTCTATAGAGATGTCAGTTCATGATTACTGTTAAAGAAGTTGGTGTACATGGTAACATATAAGCTAGATTATGTTTACTTTCAGTTCTATAGAGATACTGGTCAGTGGTTTCTTGCTGATCTGAGTAATTAAGGGACAAGTTGATAAACTCAAAATGGGCATCACTATTATTGTCAAATGTGGCAGTTGCTAAACATGGAAAATCTCGTGTATGACAGTTACGGAAAGTAGTTATATTATTATTGTCCGTTATACACTATTATTGTCAAATGTGGCAGTTGCTAAACATGGAAAATCTCGTGTCAGGTATCCGTGGATGTCCCAGATGTTCAAGGGAGAACCGATATCTTAAAGGTGCATGCTGGCAATAAGAAATTTGACAAGGATGTGTCTCTCGAGGTGATTGCCATGAGAACACCTGGATTTAGTGGTGCTGTTCTTGCTAATCTTTTAAACAAGGCAGCCATATTGGCTGGTCGCCGTGCAAAAACAGCAATATCTTCCAAAGAAATTGATGATTCAATTGACAGAATTGTTGCTGGAATGGAGGGAACTGTTATGACAGATTGGAAAAGTAAAAGTCTTGTAGCATATGAGCATATCACGAGGTTGGCCATGCCATTTGCGGGTACGTGTGAATTGTTGGTTCATTTAAGTAGTTGATTTACTAGTTAAATGTTCTGGAATGTGCTCTATTGGTTATAATTCTTCACAGTTTCTTACGGTTCATTAAAGTTGGCAAAATAAGGGGAGTCGGGTAAGGCTCAGAATCTGTATTTTTCTTTACGGGATTTTAAATTATTTCGGAGTAAGTCCCACTTTTTTCATAGATTTATAGTAGCATTAGTGCCTTAAAATTAGACCTACACTACATATGTTCCATCAGCTAAGCACTATTCTATTTATTTTACAAGTTTGAACTGTCATGGATTAACATAACTTGAATCGACCCATTCATAAGTAAGCGGGTATAAATTGTCACCTTTAAATATAATTATGAAGTTCATTTCAGGATATATTGGAATAATGTGGCTTATTTGGTCCTTGTGATGCAGAACTCTGACACCGGGGCATGATGTGGTCCAGAAGGTGACCCTAGTCCCACGTGGCCAAGCAAGAGGATTGACCTGGTTCATTCCATCAGATGACCCTACATTGATCTCCAAACAGCAACTATTTGCTCGAATTGTTGGTGGACTTGGTGGAAGAGCTGCCGAAGAAGTGATATTTGGTGAGCCCGAGGTAACTACAGGTGCAGCTGGTGATCTGCAGCAAATCACGGGTCTGGCCAAACAGGTAATCATCTAACTTGCAGTACATAGTATTTTTGTGATGATCTTTGAGGCATCGTCTTCCTGTGACAGGCTTAAGTTCTTAATATGATTTGCAGGTTAGAGGTGCAGTATTAGCACTTAGATATAATGAGCAATTTCCCAGGCTTCCGGCTGATTTTGAGGTTCCTGCACAACGTAGCTTAGACATGTTTGATTTACTGCAATTTGTGTTCGGTTTTTAAATAACTTGTGGTTGTATGAAACACATTGTTTTGATATATATGAAATGCGCTCTTTTGCTATTTGTGTATTTATTTGTATTATGAGCTAGATTAACTGTTATTTAATGTGTGGATATTAATAATTTTATAAAAAATATTTTTTTTAAAAAAAATTGAACCATGACACGCAAATACGGTGTCATAAAATAATGTCATAAAATGCGTGTCGTAAAAGCGTGTCATAAATTTATGACGCTGAAAATGCGTGTCATAAAAATTTATGACGGGTCGATTTATGACACCAAAAAGCGTGTCATCTGACCCCTTTTATGACACGCATTCGGTGTCATTAAAGGTGTTTTTTCTAGTAGTGAAATATATTCAATTAATATTCGAGTTAATTGCAAGATTGGTCCCTGTGGTCCGTACACTTTAGCAATGAGGGTCTCTTTTGGGTATTGTTGCAATGAGAGTCCTATTTTGAGAATGTTTTGCAAAATGGTCCTTTTTAAACAAAACCTTTAGCGGAGGACGCATGTAACACCCGTTTCGTAAAAATATGGATTTCCAAAAATTTCGCCTAACGGCGTTAAATCATGCGGAAACGATTTAGGAAAATACTCAACTAAGGAAAACAGTTGAGAAAACATTGGTGGTGTTACTAATAGCATCAAATCTGTAATAAAAGAAATCCATAAGATTGCCCAACATAAAGCAATCATAACATAGTCATTACATAAGTTCCATAAAGGAAATCAATAACATAAGGTCTATGCGAAGCTATTGGGTAAACTAAAGCCAGCTTGATCATCTACCCATCTCTCGCCAAAGCTTCACACGTCATCTCACTGCCTAACCTGAGGGGTGTCAACACATTAAAAGAAACAAGTGTTAGCTATAAAGCTAAGTAAGATAACACCAGGTTTAAGCAAACATTTCATCCATTTAAATCGTCACTTTAAAGCATTACGTCATTTTAATTAGGCATTCATACCACCGTATAAACATATCCACATCACATATAAGCATAGAGTTCATGACCCTAAGCGTGCCTAATTAATTTGATCACTTTGATTCACCTCGTTAAGTTGTAACCGAAGTTACCGTTTTTAAGGAAAGACAATGTCGATCCATGAGTAGCCCGCTATGTTCATGACATTAGGTGGGTCATCAGGCCACCCGAAACTACTCGCCACATATGACTTGTTGCAAGGAACCACCCGAGCAACCATTTTAACATACCTATAACCACCGTCAGGCATGACGTACCTATTACCACCGTCAGGCACCATTTATACGTACCTATTACCACCGTCAGGCACCATTTATACGTACCTATTACCACCGTAAGGCACAGGTTATGCATAACACTTAACATCTAATTAGCTCGAGCATTCATCATATTTAGTTTAGATTTCCACCTTTAACCTAAACTAATCCATACTATCATCTTTCCACGTTAGGGCCCTTGAAACGTGCACGTGTCATGGCAACCTAAAAAGGTCTAGTGTTCTAGATGAACAAGCCACATATACATGCACATAACAACATTACAACATATCATTAACCACCGTTCATCATAACATATCATATCGTAAACATATCATTAACCACCGTTCATCATAACATATCATATCGTAAACATATCATTAACCACCGTTCATCATAACATTTCATATCGTAACCACATGTACGGGGAAACATTTTAGGCATAAACATCGTCATCATTAATCCCCGAGTACCTCCCATATCAACCCAACCACCTATGAATTATACATTACTGTTATGGAGGTTATAGTTTACGAACCATTTTCGTTGCACCCTCAGCGTGACAAAAGTAGTGTATCTTACCTGTTAGTAGTATGTGCGCGTAAACAAAGCTAACAGTGCTTAATAGTAATCCCCCGACACCTATCGTTCATTAACATATGAAGTATAAGTCATTTGGGACATTAAAATAAATCTTATCACTACTTAAAGGCTGACCAAATTCGAACCAGCATTACACCTTACGAATTTAGCTACACCTTACGAATTTAGGCCTCAAACGAAGTTCATCTTCGTTTGATCATACGAACATAGATTCCAGAAAACGAATTTAACACATAAACGAACTTAGACTTCCATTTCAAACGAATTTAGACTTTTACTTAGCAAACGAGTTTAACTCACACTTTATCAAACGAAAATAGACTCCTAATGAACGACTTTAGTTTCCCACGAAGTTAAACTTCGTTCACCAAACGAAGATGACCAACAGGGAACGAATTTAGCTATCAGAAACATAACTTCGCCCAGAATTCATTAAACGACTTGTTCTTCGATTTTTCCAGAAACGAACGACTTGGGCTTCACCCAAAACATGTTTTTGACATATATAAACATATTTTGATCATCAAGATCGATTACAAACTCGTTTGACATCGTTTAGAACATTAACTCACCAAAACGCTTCTTTAACCTTAATCCTTTGACAAAACCTTTTGAAATCAGTTTTTGACTCACAATAAAACAACCCTAAATCTGAAAATATGATCAACAAACCGATCATTACCTGTAATTAACAATGGCCGATCGAAATCAAGCCCAAAAGACACCAACAATCTACGTAAAACTTGAAGAGATGCTTTAGAATTTCAAGAAGGATTGAAAGGTTGTTTAGGTTTGTTCTTTGAAGTGATTATGGCTGCTAAAGGAAGGAGATTAGGCTAATCCTAGCCCTAATCCCGTTTTTCAACTTTCACTTTTGTCAAATTTAGTCCCTGGACTTCATATTAGCTTTATTACACCTTTAAACACCTAATGGGGATATACATAACACACCAAAGCACTTTCGCACACTACATAGGCCTTTTACACATCATTTAATCCACTTTATTGTCACTCATTAAAGATAAATAAATCTCACATATAGGGCACATAAACATATAAACACACATTTTATCACATATCAAATCACGGACTTAGAATTTGACCTAACGACGTTAGTCAACATAAACGATTAAGTTTTGGGATGTTACAATTACCTCCCCCTTAAGAGGATTCCGTCCCCGGAATCACTTCAGCATCAAAAAGGTGGGGATAGGTCTCCCGCATTACGGACTCGTCTCCCAAGTCATACTTTCGCCGTGATTGTGTTTCCACTTTATGAGAACTAGATCGATAGTCTTTCGTCGTAACTTCTTTTGTTTCCTTCCCATTATAGCAACAGGTTCATCGACAATCTGCTTGTTGGGATTAATACTTACGTCCTCGAGTGGAATGATATCCGTTTCATTCGCATAGCACTTACGTAGGTAACACACATGAAATGTGTTGTGAATTCCGTGAAGTTCTGGAGGTAGTTCCAGTTGAAATGCCTGTTCATTAACCTTCTTAATGATCTTAAAAGGTCCAATGAATCTAGGACTTAGCTTTCCTCGCTTGCCAAATCGTAATACACCTTTCCAAGGCGACACCTTGAGTAAAACCATTTCACCTTCTTTAAAATCAAACGGCCTCCTTTTCTTATCAGCATATGACTTTTGCCTTTCGCGAGCAACACGTAAGGCTTTCTTTGCTATGTTAACTTTATCGGCCGTAAGTTGTACTAATTCGGGTCCAGCAAGTTGCTTTTCCCCGGGCTCCAACCAACAACTAGGAGTCCGACACTTTCTACCATATAACATCTCAAAAGGTGGCATTCCAATGCTCGCATGATAACTATTGTTATACGCAAACTCAATAAGAGGTAGGTGTTTATCCCACGAACCACCATAATCCATTACACAAGCTCTGAGCATATCTTCGAGCGTTTGAATAGTCCTTTCACTTTGCCCATCGGTCTGCGGGTGATAGGCTGTGCTCAGACGAACTTGAGTACCAACTTCCCGTTGAAAACTCTTCCAAAAGTTGGAAACGAATCGAGCATCACGATCGGACACAATCGATATCGGAACACCATGTTTAGTAACCACTTCATCAATATACAACGTAGCGAAGTTCTCCATAGGAGCAGTCTCACGAACTGGGAGAAAGTGAGCACTCTTCGTTAATTGATCGACAATAACCCATATCATATCATGACCACGAGGCGTTCTTGGAAGCTTGGTTATAAAATCCATCGTAATACGATCTCATTTCCACTCAGGGATCTCGAGTTGCTGAAACTTCCCGTAAGGCTTTTGATGTTCAGCTTTCACCTTCGCACACGTCAAACATTTCTGTACGTACATCATTACATCGTTCTTAATACTGGGCCACCAATAAATAGGCTTCAAATCTGCATGCATCTTTGTGGCACCAGGATGTACAGAATACTTAGTTTTGTGAGCTTCATCCATTACTAACTCACGATTGCCTCCATAGAGAGGAACCCATATTCTACCTTTGTAAGTTCGAAGGCCACGACTATTTTCTTCCATTTGGAGTCTGTTCTTCTTCTTTTTCCCAATAGACTCCACTTTCACATTATCATCCTTTAACGCTTCGATTTGAGCTAATCGAATAGGTTCCAGTAAATTCGACTCAATCTTTGTAATCATCGCACATATCTACTCTTCGCATATCCTTTGCGGCTTAAGGCATCAGCAACCACATTAGCTTTGCCTGGGTGATATTTAATCTCACAATCATAATCCTTTAATAACTCCATCCACCGTCATTGTCTAACATTCATGTCCTTCTGAGTAAACACGTACTGTAAGCTCTTATGATCCGTATAAAGGGTACACTTTGTACCATACAGATAATGTCGCCACAACTTCAGAGCAAAAACAACCGCAGCCAGCTCAAGGTCATGAGTAGGATAGTTCCGCTCATGAGGCTTCAGCTGTCGAGAGGCGTAAGCGATAACTTTGTCTCGTTGCATTAGTACACACCCTAACCCCGTGATGGATGCGTCACTATAACCACTAAATCATCTGTTCCTTCGGGTAAGGCTAAGACTGGAGCTTCACACAACTTCTTTTTCAACGTCGTGAAGGCTTTCTCTTGAGCATTAGTCCATACAAATTTCACACCTTTCTTCGTTAATTCAGTCATTGGTTTGGCAATGCGCGAGAAATCCTGAATGAAACGTCGATAATAACCAGCCAAACCGAGAAAACTTTATTTCTGTAGGAGACTTAGGCTGCTCCCACTTCGACACTGCTTCTATCTTCGAAGGATCTACTTTTATACCATCAGAGCAGCCAAACCGAGAAAACTCTTAATTTCAGTAGGAGACTTAGGCTGCTCCCACTTCGACACCGCTTCTATCTTTGCAGGATCCACTTTTATACCATCAGAGGAGACGACATGGCCGAGGAAATGAACTTCCTTTAGCCAGAACTCGCATTTGGAGAATTTAGCATATAGCTTTTTCTCTCTGAGGACTTGTAAGACAGCCCTCAGATGCTCTCTATGTTCCTCTTCCGACTTTGAATACACAAGAATGTCGTCGATGAAAACAATAACGAAATGATCCAAAAACGGTCGACAGACACGGTTCATCAAATCCATAAACTTCGCTGGAGCATTTGTCAAACCGAATGGCATGACAAGGAACTCATAATGACCATAACGAGTTCGGAACGCTGTTTTGGCTACACTTTCTTCCTCAACCTTTAATTGATGATAGCCAGACCGTAAGTCAATCTTTGAAAAATAAGAAGCACCTTGAAGTTGATCGAATAAATCATCAATACGAGGGAGTGGATATTTATTCTTCACCGTTCTTTTATTTAGCTCGCGATAATCGATACACATGCGCATGGATCCGTCTTTCTTCTTTACGAAAAGGATAGGAGCACCCATGGAGAGGAACTCGGACGAATGAAACCTTTATCTAAAAGTTCCTGAATTTGCGTCATTAACTCCTTCATCTCCGTCGGAGCTAATCGATACGGAGCTTTGGCTACAGGAGTAGCACCAGGAATAAGGTCAATAGAAAATTCAACCTCACGATCCGGAGGAAGACCTGGAAGATCTTCAGGGAAAACATCAGGAAACTCGGAAACAACTTCGACATCAGAGACTGTAGGCTTCGTGATACGAGAATCGATGACATAAGCTAGAAAATGTGACTTAGTTTGCCGTATACAACGAAGCGCTTTCATCATCGAGATCACCTTAACATTTCCCGGCTTCTTGTCACCATAAACACAGACAGCCTTTACCGTCGGGAGTAGCGATACGGACTATCTTTTTCGAACATAGGACGACAGCATCATTCTTAGACATCCAATCCATACCGAGAACAACATCGAAACTAGGAATAGTAGCGGGTAACAGGTTAGCAGTAAATGAACGACCCTCTATTTCTATCGGACAATCAGAATAACCTTCCCGAATAATAGACGTCGCACCATTAGCCACCTCTACTTCTATAGGGCACCGTAAAGAACTAGTAGTCATGTCTAACTTAGGAGCAAACAGAGTAGACACAAAAGATTTGTTCGCACCAGAATCAAATAACACATTAGCAGGTTTGGAGTTAACAATAAGGGTAGCAGTAACTACCTGATCATCGTCTTTTGCCTCCTCAGCCGTCATCTGAAAAGCACGGGCTTTGGCCTGGGAAGCTCCTGCCTTCTTTCCCTCATCTTTCTTCATCTGCGGGCAGTCTGCAATACGGTGCTTGGTGTCTCCACATTTATAACATCTAGCCTTGTCAGTGCATTGATCAATGGTATGACCCTGAGTTCCACACCTATTGCACCTGCGAGTCTTTGTAGAACACTGACCAGAATGGATAGATTTGCAGCCAGGGCACCATTTTCCATCCTTGTCTGCCCTTCCCTTGTCAGAGGACGATGAAGATCCCTTAAATTTCTTTCCAAAACGATTTGATCCACCAAACCGCCTCTTATTGCCAAACTTCTTCTCATCCTCTTTCTTTTCAACTTTCTTATCCGCAGCAAAATCATCATCAAGCTTTTTAGATTCTTTGATTGCTTCAGTTAGAGTCTTATGCTGCCTACAAATACCTCGATAACTTGGAGGTAAACCATCGACATAGCAGGCGACTTGATCTGCATCAGTTCTGAATAGATGACCCACAAATTTCATCTTTTCCATAAAGGAACGAGCATAATCATTAATTTTTTCCCACTTCAGCCTTCAGGGCACGAAACTCTTTTTCCATTTTCTCTGCTCATGAACTCCAATATACTCTTCAATAAATTTCTGTCTGAAGTTAGCCCACGTAATAGCAGATACCATAGCTGGAGTCATCGAAATGGTAATGCTCTTCCACCAGTCCGAGCACCTTCTTTCAGCATCCTGCTAGCACACAACACTTTCTTATCCTCGGGACAATCACAAGCTTCAAAAACCATCTCAGTATCATCAAGCCATTCCATGCAACCCACTGCATTAAGTGTTCCATAGAATTTCCGAGCTCCGCACTTCTGAAAACTTTCGAACTTGAATCGAGGAGCTTGAACTACATTAGGAGGAGCCACATCAACATTAACAGGGGGAACGACTACATTATTAACTGGTAGCTCAGTGTGGTGAGAAGGCACTGAGAAATTGCCATCAGTTCCTTCAGCATTTTCGGCAAGAGCGTTGTTCAGTTGCTCCTGAGTCTGTGCTAACTGGGCCTGGAGAGTCAGCACAAGATTGTACAATTCAGCTGCATTTAGGATTTGCTCCACCACTGCTTCGTTAACTATGGGTTGATTACCAGGAGGTGGAGGCATAGGGCCTAACGAGCCTTGTCGATTGACCTGCTGAGGATTCACTTGATTTCTATTCACGTTAGCTGCAGCAGCAGTAGCAGCAGCATTAGTAGCAACTGCACCTGGATGGACAGGTGGAGTAACGCTGGCAGTTGCTCCGTCACGTTGGATGTTGCGGTTGCGAGTGTTAACCATTTTCCTTCAATAAAATGGTGGAGTCGATAAGCGCGAAATAAAACAAAAGTTCGTTGGGATAAGGCTAAATCATATCATCGTAACATAAACATCTTCGTAAGCCTTATCACACTCGCACTCATCCCAACCCATCCTACATCACATGTCATCACTAGCTAAGGCATCCTACGAGTACCTAGCATGCATATCCTAAGTTTAAGTCCAAATCCTATGGTCAATAGGCCTTGGTTCACTTAAACTACTTCTCTGATACCAAATTGTAACACCCGTTTCGTAAAAATATGGATTTCCAAAAATTTCGCCTAACGGCGTTAAATCATGCGGAAACGATTTAGGAAAATACTCAACTAAGGAAAACAGTTGAGAAAACATGGTGGTGTTACTAATAGCATCAAATCTGTAATAAAAGAAATCCATAAGATTGCCCAACATAAAGCAATCATAACATAGTCATTACATAAGTTCCATAAAGGAAATCAATAACATAAGGTCTATGCGAAGCTATTGGGTAAACTAAAGCCAGCTTGATCATCTACCCATCTCTCGCCAAAGCTTCACACGTCATCTCACTGCCTAACCTGAGGGGTGTCAACACATTAAAAGAAACAAGTGTTAGCTATAAAGCTAAGTAAGATAACACCAGGTTTAAGCAAAACATTTCATCCATTTAAATCGTCACTTTAAAGCATTACGTCATTTTAATTAGGCATTCATACCACCGTATAAACATATCCACATCACATATAAGCATAGAGTTCATGACCCTAAGCGTGCCTAATTAATTTGATCACTTTGATTCACCTCGTTAAGTTGTAACCGAAGTTACCGTTTTTAAGGAAAGACAATGTCGATCCATGAGTAGCCCGCTATGTTCATGACATTAGGTGGGTCATCAGGCCACCCGAAACTACTCGCCACATATGACTTGTTGCAAGGAACCACCCGAGCAACCATTTTAACATACCTATAACCACCGTCAGGCATGACGTACCTATTACCACCGTCAGGCACCATTTATACGTACCTATTACCACCGTAAGGCACGATGTACCTATTACCACCGTAAGGCACAAGTTATGCATAACACTTAACATCTAATTAGCTCGAGCATTATCATATTTAGTTTAGATTTCCACCTTTAACCTAAACTAATCCATACTATCATCTTTCCACGTTAGGGCCCTTAAAACGTGCACGTGTCATGGCAACCTAAAAAGGTCTAGTGTTCTAGATGAACAAGCCACATATACATGCACATAACAACATTACAACATATCATTAACCACCGTTCATCATAACATATCATATCGTAAACATATCATTAACCACCGTTCATCATAACATATCATATCGTAAACATATCATTAACCACCGTTCATCATAACATATCATATCGTAAACATATCATTAACCACCGTTCATCATAACATATCATATCGTAAACATATCATTAACCACCGTTCATCATAACATATCATATCGTAAACATATCATTAACCACCGTTCATCATAACATATCATATCGTAAACATATCATTAACCACCGTTCATCATAACATATCATATCGTAAACATATCATTAACCACCGTTCATCATAACATATCATATCGTAAACATATCATTAACCACCGTTCATCATAACATATCATATCGTAAACATATCATTAACCACCGTTCATCATAACATATCATATCGTAAACATATCATTAACCACCGTTCATCATAACATATCATATCGTAAACATATCATTAACCACCGTTCATCATAACATATCATATCGTAAACATATCATTAACCACCGTTCATCATAACATATCATATCGTAAACATATCATTAACCACCGTTCATCATAACATATCATATCGTAAACATATCATTAACCACCGTTCATCATAACATATCATATCGTAAACATATCATTAACCACCGTTCATCATAACATATCATATCGTAAACATATCATTAACCACCGTTCATCATAACATATCATATCGTAAACATATCATTAACCACCGTTCATCATAACATATCATATCGTAAACATATCATTAACCACCGTTCATCATAACATATCATATCGTAAACATATCATTAACCACCGTTCATCATAACATATCATATCGTAAACATATCATTAACCACCGTTCATCATAACATATCATATCGTAAACATATCATTAACCACCGTTCATCATAACATATCATATCGTAAACATATCATTAACCACCGTTCATCATAACATATCATATCGTAAACATATCATTAACCACCGTTCATCATAACATATCATATCGTAAACATATCATTAACCACCGTTCATCATAACATATCATATCGTAAACATATCATTAACCACCGTTCATCATAACATATCATATCGTAAACATATCATTAACCACCGTTCATCATAACATATCATATCGTAAACATATCATTAACCACCGTTCATCATAACATATCATATCGTAAACATATCATTAACCACCGTTCATCATAACATATCATATCGTAAACATATCATTAACCACCGTTCATCATAACATATCATATCGTAAACATATCATTAACCACCGTTCATCATAACATATCATATCGTAAACATATCATTAACCACCGTTCATCATAACATATCATATCGTAAACATATCATTAACCACCGTTCATCATAACATATCATATCGTAAACATATCATTAACCACCGTTCATCATAACATATCATATCGTAAACATATCATTAACCACCGTTCATCATAACATATCATATCGTAAACATATCATTAACCACCGTTCATCATAACATATCATATCGTAAACATATCATTAACCACCGTTCATCATAACATATCATATCGTAAACATATCATTAACCACCGTTCATCATAACATATCATATCGTAAACATATCATTAACCACCGTTCATCATAACATATCATATCGTAAACATATCATTAACCACCGTTCATCATAACATATCATATCGTAAACATATCATTAACCACCGTTCATCATAACATATCATATCGTAAACATATCATTAACCACCGTTCATCATAACATATCATATCGTAAACATATCATTAACCACCGTTCATCATAACATATCATATCGTAAACATATCATTAACCACCGTTCATCATAACATATCATATCGTAAACATATCATTAACCACCGTTCATCATAACATATCATATCGTAAACATATCATTAACCACCGTTCATCATAACATATCATATCGTAAACATATCATTAACCACCGTTCATCATAACATGCGTGTCATAAATTTATGACGGGTCGATTTATGACACCAAAAAGCGTGTCATCTGACCCCTTTTATGACACGCATCGTGTCATTAAAGGTTTTTTCTAGTAGTAATATAGATCAATTAATATTCGAGTTAATTGCAAGATTGGTCCCTGTGGTCGCACACTTTAGCAATGAGGGTCTCTTTTCAAGTATCGTTGCAATAAGTGTCCCTATTTTGAGAATGTTTTGCAAAATCGGTCCTTTTTAAACAAAACCTTTAGCGGAGGACGTCAACTCTTCACATGGCCATCATGTGCAGGGGCAATATCGTTTTTTCATACAACTTATAAGGGACCCCCGTTGCTAGTGAACTCGAAAAAGGGACCCCCATTGTTAAAATGAGAAAACCACAGGGACCAATCTTGCAATTAACACATTGAGAACTTTTTTAATTAAATAGAAGATAGCAATATGCAATTGTCCGTGCGTGAGGTTCCTAATTACTAAATTTATATATACTTTAAAGTTTTAATAATAAGATGTACTTTGTATACATATTTTTATTTCTATTTTTGAAAACTAATTGATATATAAACTTTTATTATTTTTTAAGGTTAAGAATTTCGTGTTAAGAATTAGATATTTATTAAAAACAAACTTGTTCGAATAATATAAATGTCATATATGGTATTTTAGTTTTCTATGTAACTATTAAACATTTATGCAGTTGGTTGATTAATAAATATTAATTAATAAATATATGTGAAAGTTTATATATATAGATGTTAACAAATTTTTTTGATATATTTTTAGATATCGAGTAAACAACTTTTCACTTAATCAGCTTGAAAATACTTTTAAATGCGGAATGTAAATTATCTTAAAGTATTTATCCATATTCAACTTGAGATAATCACATTAATGAAACAGTAAAGTAAATGACAAAATATAAAACAATAAAGTAAAGTGTAAGCTGATTTTCAACTAATTCTTTTATTGATGAATAAAAAGAATTACAAGTAGTTGTGGAACAGATTAGCCTACAAATCTAACTACTTGGCTGAATAGCAAGTTACAACTTTGTATATTAACTCTACTAGCCTAAGCTGAGTACAACACGGATCTAAGCTGATAGCTTTAATCGTTGTGAGAATTAATGTAATGGATGCACCCATTCTTGAGACTCTAAGGCTGGTTTATATAGGCATCAACCATGCCTTGGATGCCGTCCATTCATTTCCACGCGTCTTGATCTGATGGTCTCTGCTTGATCAGTACCTGGTGTTTTGGTAAAAAATTACCCAAGATAATCAACCTTGAAGACTTAGATCAATTATGTAACCAAACTTTCGTTCGTGAGGTTAAGGGCTTGTAAAATATGTTGAGTTTCAAAGATGCGTGTTAAAGAAAAGATTTGTTAAAGAAAGATGTCGACCAAACAAGGAATTAAAGGACAAAGATAATCGTAAATAAAGAACTTAAATGTGTTGGGATAATGCAAAGAACAGAATGTAATGCTAATAATAATGAAGATCTATTAATTAACAAAAAAAAAGTAAAGATAAGGGAACAAGAACACCGAGATTTGTTATCGAGGAAAAGCCCTTAATCCTTATGGATCGCCGGCATAAAAACCCCGGGAGGAAGCAATCGTCCCTGCCTTTGTTCTCTTATTAATGATTGTTAAAATGATTACAATGGTGGAATTCGGTTGATCGATTATTGCTAAGTGTGAGAATAAAGATGAGAGTATCGAGAGTAGTGTGTGAACACAAGTGATCAGAGATATTGCTAGTGAGTAAAGTATATCCTAAATCGACCAGCCTCATTCATTATTTATAGACCTAGATGCTAACTAACTATGCGAAATAGTAGGGATCTTCCAGGTCTTCAATATTAGAACATTGGAGAGTATCTTGACCAGTCAAGTGAACGTTGAAGTATTTCTCCTCATGCTGAAATCAACTAGAAGTCCGATTATGTTGCGAGACCAAGTCTTCTTTGCGTGTTGATGATTAATCCCATGTGTGAATTCCTTTGTATGCCGTTAGAGATATTTTCCATAGCCTTATATCGAATATTCTGGAATCTGCACACTTAACTCATGTGGAAATAATAATAACAAGTATTTCATATCGTTAGCAAGAGATTAATAAGTTATCAGAATATTCATCAATGTCAAGATCCTGATATGTCAAGATCTTAGGCTTTCAAGATATTGGTACTTGAAATTTCACCCATAACAATTGTCCCCAAAGTTATTTTAATAAAAACATTTTTGTTGAAATAACTTTGAAACTTCTAGAGAAAGCTTTGACCGAAGTCAAACAGTTAATTTTGAAATCATCTTAAAGATAAAACGCGTGTAACGTGGGTAACCAAGAGTTTAGTTTAGGTATTATAAGCATACAATTTTAAAATTTATTCATACTCTCACTTTTACAGATTTCAAACAGTTCTTTCACATTCTTTCAAGATGTCTAGTGAATTCCCTATCTTAGAGGTACCATTTTTCATTGATTTCTATAAGTTAACATTTTAATAACATCATTATCTATGTATATTTTTTCAGGCACTCGGTGATCTTAAGCTGAAGCACGAAGAAAAACATACTATGAATGATAACATTATCAACAATTTAAGCAAGGTTATCGAATCTTTTGAAAAGAAAGCTAAGATGGAAAGAGAGATGGCTGAAAACATGAAGAAGTGTTTTGAATCTGAAGTAGCAGCCATGCATAAGCTACTTCTTGAGGCATATTATGAGATCGATCTTTTAGAAGAACAACTGATCCATACCAGGAAACGACATGACTTAGCAGCGGCTCGTCTCGACAGATTTGAGAGAGAATACCCTTTGGAGGCCAAATCACTTTTTGCTAGTAAAGAAAAATCTGTCCTTTAGATGGTAGATATGAGCGATGAAGGATATAAAGACAAGGCCGGAGCCCATATCTTTAGACTCTTTTGAAAATGAATCGGTAGGGGATGTGTATCGTAGAACAACAAATGTTTAGGAGGGGAGAGATTGATCTGGTATGATCAATCACGGTTGTAAAACTGCTTTCGAGTAGTTTATGTAAATATATGATTAATGAATGAAATCTATCTTTTGATCCATTTTATTTCAAACTCGAAAATCAAAAACGTTATTGAGGGTAAAAATGGTAAATGACTAATAATGAAATGATGTCATGTGACAGTTAATTATTACCCTTGACTTATTTGAACACTTAAACAGTAAGTAATCAAATCAACGCAGTAATTAAATGGTAAGATACATGCACCTTTTATGCGTAATTAAGACTCCACTTGTAGGCTATGATCCCTAGCTTGCAGTATCTTTAATGATTGTCAGTCTCCACTTATTCCTGCATTAAAAAATAATGTGTGTGGGACTGGATTGATTTTTGGAGGGGATTAAAATTAAGAAGGGGATTCTTAATTTTAAGATTCACTTAGGGACGTTGGTGTTCAAGATCTAGAGGGTGTCTCTATATCTTGAACTTACATGGGTGGCGTGGTTAGCCATTTTCGTGTGTTTGTGTAATGGGTGGCGTGGTTAGCCAATTTCGGGAGATCGATGGTAACATCGACAACCAATAGAATTAATTTCGACGACCTTGGAATTTAACCCTTCAACCGTGAAATTAATTAACGTGCGACACGGGCGAATTTAAGAGAAGGTGAAAACCTTCAACCAAAAGTTGGCGTGAAAGCCAAAAGGTGAAGACCTTGTTCCACGTTGTTATGCATGTGTTCGTTGATGTTGATAGTTCTTCAAATTCTACAAAATAAATTCTTAGAAACTGGCGTTAGCCCTTTGGCTAACGCCACTCCGACGCTCAAGTCAGTATCATCATCTTGAAAAAATAATAATGAAAAAGAAGTAAGAGAAAAAGTAAAAGGATAAGAAACCATACCTGATTTTGTCTAAAGACAAAATAAATTACACATGATAAGTTTTGAGATGTATGGCGTTCCAAGCTCTTGGAACTAAAGTACCTTGTAGATCTTGAAGCCAATAAGATCCTTTTCCAGCCTCAGCCTCGATCAAATAAGGACCTTCCCATTTTGGATTCAATTTACCATCCGGTTTAGCCAAGACTTTCTTGAGAACCAAATCACCAACTTGGAATCGTCTTAATCTTAAATTTTTATTATAAGACTTAGCGATTCGTTGTTGATAAGCTGCTATCCTTATCTTGGTCCTTTCTCTTATCTCATTTACAGCTTCTAGATCTTCAAGCAGTAGTTCTTTATTTTTCTCATAAGTTAATAAATTTACTCTAGCAGTAGGAAAATCCATTTCAGTAGGTAGGACTGCCTCAGCTCCAAAGACAAGTGAAAATGGCGTTTGTCCAGTGGCACTTTTCGAAGTTGTTCGATCAGCCCACAAGACAAATGGTAGCTCTTCAGCCCATTTTCCCTTTGCTTGTCCCAGTCTCTTCTTTAGATTATTCATAATAATTTTGTTACTCGATTCTGCCTGACCATTGGCTTGTGGATGAACTGGAGTAGAAGTAATCATCTTGATGCCCCATCTTTCACAGAATTTTGTAGTTTTCTTTCCAATAAACTATGATCCATTGTCACAAATAATTTCTGCCGGTACTCCAAATCTTGTCAATATGTTCCTTTTAATGAAAGATATAACATGTGATTCATGAATCTTGGCGTATGCTTCAGCCTCAATCCATTTTGAGAAATAATCCGTCATAGCTAAAAAATATTTCTTTCCAGCTGAAGATTCCGTCATTGGCCCAACAATATCCATTCCCCATTTCATGAATGGCCATGGTGATAGAACTGGATACATAGGTTCTGCTGGCTGGTGATAAATGTTGCTATGCCTTTGACAAGCATCGCATTTCTTCGCATATTCTTCAGCATCTTGCTTCATTGTGGGCCAGTAATAACCTGTTCTTAAGATCTTCGAATATAAAGATCTTCCAGCTGTGTGATTTCCACATTCTCCTTCGTGTATATCCTTAAGAACCTCATTGGTCTCAGGATGTTCTAAGCATCTAAGATATGGTCCTGCAAGAGATTTTCTATACAAAATACCATTGATCATAGAATAATGTGTTGTTTTCATGCGAAAGGCCTTTGGGTTTTCTTCTTTAGGAATTGTCCCATTATTAATATATTCAATTATTGGTGTAATCCATGAATTTTGATTGTCCCCAGAATTTTCAGCTTCCTCATTTTGAATAGCTAATATATTAGTTGATTCTTTTTCTATGGCGGGGTATAATACATGAATTATAGGAATTTTAGTATCCGGTGACATCTTAAGTGTTGATCCTAGATTTGCTAAAGCATTTGCCTCGGTATTTTCTACTCTAGGCACTTGTTCTATGTCAAACAAATCAAAACTCTCTACTACTTTCTTTACTACTTCTAAATATTGCATTAATTTTTCACCTTTCGCAGCATATGTTCCATTAAAATGATTAGCTAAAAGTAAAGAATCTACATATACCTTAAGATTTCTAATGTTCATATCTTTAGCTAATTGCATACCAGAAATTAAAGCTTCATATTCCGCCTCATTATTGGTGTCTATAAAATGACAATTCACTGTTTGGGGTATGATATCCCCCTGTGGCGATTTTAGTATGATACCTAATCCTATTCCTTTAACATTAGCTGCACCATCAGTATATAGAGTCCATTTTTCAGTAACTTCTTCTAACATTTTGACCTCTAAGTCTACTTCAGGTTGTAAATCAGTACTAAAATCAGCCACAAAGTCGGCTAAAGCTTGGGATTTTATAGCGGTCCTAGGTTCATAAATTAGATTAAAAGCACTTAATTTCACAGACCATTTAGCCATTCTACCAGACACTTCAGGTTTTCTTAGCACACATTTTATAGGATAATTCGTCTTAACATGTATAGCATGAGTTTCAAAATAATGTCTAAGTTTAGTAGATGCCATAACTAATGCAAGTATAAGTTTTTCGAGATGAGAGTACCTGGTTTCAGCATCAATTAAACTGCCATATAGAGATATAGAGGCTCACCATCTTCAGGCTTCACCAGCAATGGTGGAGTGGATAGATACTTCTTTAATTCTTGAAAAGCTTCTTCTTGCTTTTCTCCCCATTCGAACTTTTTATTTTTCTTTAAGATGTCATAAAATTCTTTACATCTGTCAGAAGATCTTGATATGAACCTATTCAAAGCTGCCAACCTCCCGGTTAACCTTTGAATATCTTTAGCGTTCGATGGAGACTTCAGGTTCAAGATAGCCTTGATCTGTTCTGGACTTGCTTCTATTCCTCTTTTAGTGACCATATATCCCAGGAATTTTCCAGCGCCTACTCCGAAATTGCACTTTGCAGGATTCAGCTTCATGTTATACTTGTCCAGGATATTGAATGCCACTTCAAGATCTTTCAAGTGATCTTCAGCTTTCTTGGATTTGACCACCATGTCGTCTATATAGACTTCCATCGTATCCCCCAGTTGGTCTTTGAACATCATGTTGACTAGTCTCTGATATGTTGCACCTGCATTTTTAAGACCAAATGGCATAGCAATATAACAATAAATACCTGTCGGGGTCATGAAGGCAGTAGCTTCTTGATCTTCAGGCTCCATTTGAATCTGTTGAAATCCAGAAGAAGCATCCATAAACGTGAGCATCTCATGACCAGAAGTTGCATCGACCATGGCATCAATATGTGGTAGTGGAAATGGATCTTTCGGGCAAGCTTTATTGAGATCTGTGAAGTCTACACAAACTCTCCATTTTCCATTTTTCTTTTGCACTACCACCACGTTTGCTAGCCATTCAGGGAATTTTACTTCCCTTATCATCTTTGCTTTCAATAATCTTTCTACATCTTCTTGGATAATAGCATTTCTTTTTGGAGCAATTTTTCTCCTTTTTTGTTGGATCGGGTTGAAACTTTTATCAATTCCAAGCTTATGTGTAATAATGTCTTTAGAAATTCCTGTCATATCTTCTTGTTTCCAAGCAAAAGTCTTCATTCTAGCTTTTAGAAAGTCAGTAAGTTTGACTTCTAATTCTTTTGAAATCTTTGCCCCCACTAGCACTTTAATGTTGGGATCTTCAGGAACCAGAATAATTTCTTTAACATCCTGCTCCTCTGGCTCAATAACATCGAAGATCCTCTTCTGTAATTGCGATTTTGAAGTTGACTTGGCTGCTGACTTCATGGTGGAGGTATAGCATTCTCTAGCCTCTTGTTGATCTCCTTTAACAGTGACCACTCCCTAAGGTGTTGGTAATTTAACACATTGGTGATAAGTTGATGAACTGCCTTCATTTCATGAATCCAAGGCCTTCCCAAAATTATGTTGCAGCCTGGTAGAGAATCGACGACGCAAAATTTCTGCATGGAATTAATTCCACCAACATACACTGGCAGCTTGATTTCGCCAACAGTATATTTGGTTTCGCCACTGAATCCAATCAAAGGCAACGCCTTGCCAGTGATATTTTCCTCTGAATGTCCATTCTTTTCAATGTCTCCAGTTTGATAATATTCACTGAGCTTCCATTATCTATTAAGATCCTGCGAACATAATGGTTAGCAATAAATAAAGTGACAACCAAACCGTCATGATGAGGTTCCAGTATATCATCGAAGTCGTCTTCTTCAAAAGAGACAAAATCTGAATCTGAAATTGATGCTTTCTTCACGCTTCTTTCTCCTTTATTTGTCTTGCTTTGCTTAGAAAATCTTTTAGCTGCTGAATATGTTGTCCCACATACTTCTGATCCTCCAGAAATAGTATTAATTACTCTTGCATCTGGTGGTGGAGAATCAACTTTTTGAGTTGGCTTAGGCTTTGAGAAATCCATGCCTTCAACATCTTTAGCCTTCTTCCTTCCAAGGAGTTCTGTGAGATACCCTTTAGCTAGAAGAGTGGAGATCTCCCTTCCCAACATCTTGCAATCTTCTGTGAGATGGCCAAAGTCTCCGTGATAGGCACACCATTGGCTAAGATCCTTCTTTTTGAAATAAGAATCATTTTTCTTTTTGGCCACCTCACTTTATCTCCAAGTTCTCTTAGCGCCATTATAACACCGGGCGTGCCTACTGAGAAACAGTATGTTGAAAGAGCAGGATAATCAATCCCATCATCTTCTTCAACCGCATTGACTTGATTATCGACATGTCTTGTGTAAGGTTTGCTTCTTGGCTTAAATACTGGAGTTTCCGCCTTCCGATTTGGACGATCATATGATAAGGCTTCTAATTTTGAAGAAGTCAATTCGTTTTCTTCAAGCCTTGTAAATCTTGCAGCTCTGGCTTTTGCTTTATCCAAATTTCTGCACGGCGTCATTATAAGATCTTCCTGGAATTTGGATCCCAGTTTGAGGCCTCTTTGCAGAGCTTGGATAGCGGTCAACATATCCAGTTTTGGAATATTAAGTGACTCCTTCGTAAACCTGGTCATAAAATCTCTAAGGGATTCGTTAGGTTTTTGAGTAACTTTATAAAGATCATCTGTCAATTTTTCAAAAGTTCTACTACAAGAAAATTGACTATAAAATAAATTAGTTAAATCCGCAAAAGAATTAATAGATAAAGGAGGCAAACTCTGCAGCCATTTTAAGGCTGATCCCGAAAGTGTAGATCCAAAGCTTCTACATAAGCAAGCTTCTTTTAGGTTGGAGGGAATGGGCATAGTCTCCATCTTCTCCAAGTATAGTGCTATATGCTCTTGAGGATCTGTAGTTCCATCATATGGCTTCATATTTGGAACTTGAAACTTCTTTGGGATCTCTACATTGGCGATCCTGTCACCATATCTATTTATAAGATAAGATGCAGGGTTGACTTCTGGAATTGGATTACAAAACCCAGGAACAGTAGAGATCATGTCTTTCAGTCTTTGAAACTCCCTTGCAATGTAGTCGTTCGTTGTTTGACCCTGCGATGAGTTAGCAAAACCAAAAGAACCAGAAAAATTATTAGCATTATGTAAACCTGCACCCATAGACGCAGATGCCCCAGCAGCATTAGTATTTTGTGGAATGTTGCTCCCAAAGTTCGAGGTTGCAGTTGGGAATGGCGTGCTTGGAGGTGCAGATCCAGGGGCTGCAGATGGTCCTGGAGTTGAAAATAGATTCCTTGGAGTGAATGATGGTCCATTCTCTGAAATCTTGGACTCCAAGATCTTAAACTGAGCCTGATGTGTAAAATCGAGTTTAAAAATTAAAACAAGAAATACCCTAAAACTGACTACTACACACTCTCGGGCAGTGGACCCGTTCATATATAGTATAGCTAAAAGGTAAGTCCAGGATCGAACACAGGGACTAAAACTAAGTAATTGTTGACATTAAGTAATTCAAGTAAAAGGGGGTTTTTGTGACCGAATTGTCACGTTGCAAAAGTTAGTAAATAATTAGTAATCCCAAAGGATTAATCGCAAAGAGAAATTGTTTTAAACAATAATTTAAAAGGTCATCCATCTTAATTTCGCTCAACACATGTTCAGATTGCACATAAATGAAGTTCAAACCCAAATTAGTTGATTAAATAACCGAGACTCAAACAAAGCACCAACCCCGTACCCGTCAAGTTAATGACATCATTTGACTCTCTTGCTTAAACTAGTTTCGTTACAAAGACCGGTACCCCAAGACATCTTTTATAACTTCCCTAATCAAACAATTTGTTTGGTTATTGAAATAACAATTATACCTATCGATTGTACCCAACCGTTAACACATTCCTTCCTATTATCATGAACGATTATCTACCGTACCCGTCATAGACCCAATCGTTTGTACCCAAACAATCACCAATCAATTCAAGATAAATTAAAAGGAAGAAATACGCTAAGATCACGATATAACGTTAAATGAAATCAACATTGAATTATAAATTGTGCAATCCTTACATATTGTCTCACTTCATCAAGATGGATGATAAAGTGATTAGCCACTCATATTAAAAGAAGAATAACAATTGAAATAAGAAGAATTCATTGTTACCTAATGATAATAATCGAAAGCTACGAATGAAAATGATCAAATCGTGTTTGAAAACCTAGAAATTGATGAAGATCTGAAAATATCTCCAAAATAGGGTTTCACACGGCTGCTAAAAGAGAAGAGAGTTTTTGCATAATTTTCAAGCTATTTATACGAACCCCCAAAGGCTGCCAGAAACGCGCCCAGTTGCGGCGCAATGAAGAGCTGCGGCGCAACTATGTTTGACTTCGGGCTTTGACTTTGACTTTCGTTGACCTAGACTGGCTTGAACTTGAACCCATTGCGGCGCAACTGAAGGACATTGCGGCGCAACTTATTCCTCTGGTTCTGGGTTGCGGCGCAATGAAGAGTTGCGGCGCAACTCGCCGTTGACTTGCGTTGACTTTCTGACTTATGTTGACTCGTGGCTGGCCAGGAAGGAAGGGCGTTGCGGCGCAACTGATTGAGTTGCGGCGCAACTTATTCTTCTGGAATTGGGTTGCGGCGCAACTCCTTTTTCAGCATTGACTTTGGTTGACTTTCTGCAATCTTCATCCAAATGCTTCGAAATCCTCCGTTAGCACTCGATTCATCTCAACAATGTCGTTTTCTCCAGATTTGCGCTTAAATACCTGTCAGTAACCTGAAACACTAACAAATACCATAAACGCACCAAATGTATACAAAAACGACTCATAAACCATGCAAAATCAACTAAATACGTTGTGGGAAATGGGTATAAAATACGACATATCAAATCCCCCTACACTTAAGCTTTGCTTGTCCTCAAGCAATTCCAAACTTCAAAACTCAATTTACCTTGGTACATATGGGAATAACATTACCGTAATAAAAAAGAAGCTAAACCATCATTGAAAATGAAACGAGATGGTTAGGCAGTTTTAATCTTAAATGAAAACTGGAATGTTTGACAATACTTGACTGATATACAAGCCTTAATAACACGACTAAGCACAAAAGAATCGAATCAATGATATCTCGCCTATCCTACTCCAACTAACTTACACTTGGGGTTGAATATTTGAATATCACTCAATGCCTAGTCGTGATGCATAATCTTTTAACCATAGGCTTGTACTAGGTTCGTTCCTTCACCATCATGATGCAAGCACCACAACGTCTATCATAAGAGGACTTTAAGGGTTTGAATGAACTTTAAGGCTAAACAAGGTATTTAAAAGGGTAAGGAAATTTGGGTAAACAAAGGGTGTTAAAAACAAATAACACAACATTTAACAAAGGTTTCACATAATAGTCTAATCCATTAAATCCCATGTCACTAGTTGCCAACGGTCCAAAACCCGAGAAGTTGTCTAGACAATACCCCCAATAGACGATTAAAAACCGACACCATTGTGGTGTATGACAATCAAACAACTCAATCAACCAATTCTAACCATGTTGGCTTAAACAAACGTGCCAACCCACAAATAACAACTTAAGATTATAGCATTAAAATCCTTTCGTTGGTGTAATTGATGTACCAACTTACAAAAATGATTTGACCAAAAGTGAGAAATACCAACTGACAGCCCAAGCTCTTTTCTTTTTTTTTATTTTTTTTTCTTTTTCTGTTTTTCAATTCTTTTATTCTCTTTTTTTTTGTGAGCTACTTTTACTCTGACTAATTGGTATTCTCTTACATAACATTTGAAACAATGACAAATCATATACTCATATGCTGAAATGAACAATTCAGACTTTATCCAAACAAACATGACGAAATCAATCTATTCTCAGAACCGAGAATATCCCAACCCGACATAAAGGACAACCCCAAACCATCCACTAGCATAGGCAACCAATGACCCACCAGGACTTCGACTATCGGTATGGCTAGGAAAAGGTGCATATATAAAGGTGGATTTAATAACAAAGAACAGGCTAGTGACAACATGTTTTCTATTGTTTCTTGCACTAAAAGTGAGTGCAAACCAAGGGTTTAACAGGAGGTTCACTAACCAGTGTAGTTAGCTACTAAGCACATTAACAAAACATGCACATAACAAATTTTTACGAAACAAGGGTGAAAATACAAAGAACAAATGGTTTAATCCTAAGTTTGCCTCTTCTGATAAATAACACGGAACGATCAACCAGGACAAGTTCTAGAATCAATGCAATCACCGGCACACTCATAGCAAATGAAATAATCCGGAAATGGAAAAACCAACCTCAAACTTGCACATCATAGTTCAGAGCTCTAAAAGAGACCCTTACTCCTGGATAAATCCAAAAGCCTACGAGAGGGACAAATTAACAAGGCTAATAATTCCAAAACCGTAACACCTATCACAACTAGCAATGAATCAATAATCTCACAATTTGGGTGTTTTGGTGCTTTGAGCGTGCTAGTCATATTATTAATCCAGAAGGGATTGCCTAATTAATCAGTCAAAACACATTCCACATATTAAAATTTTGTACCCAAGGTGTAGTCAAATTGCTTATTAAGTTCTATAATTAGGTGACAAAAGCAATTAACTACAAGGACAAGCATGCAAAAGTTTCAAAATCCTCTAAAAATACCCGACTTTTTCCTATTTACCACCCCCCCACACTTGAGTTGGACAATGCCCTCAATGTCCAATGAACTAAGGCAAACCAAGGGAAATAGGGGAAAGTAAACAAAAACAAAATCAAGAACAAGAAAACTTGCCGGGTATGATGTATGTTCCATGCCTGAATATGATGCCAACAAAATATGTCGCTGAACTTACTGCCAGCATATGCACATGACATTCAACTTGCTATCAACATGAACACACCATTAACGAGCAACATAATCAAATAAATCATGCAATCAACCTATCCCTAATTAACGGAAATGGAAAAGTAAAATACGATGTTCAAGCACCCTTAAGGGTGGTTACAGACCAAACAAATGAAAATAAAAAGTACGGAAATAAGATTGTTCAAACAATTACAATTACAAGCCATCATCACCAACCGACGGCAGCAGCATCATCTCATCAACAATCACTGAGGAGGGTAGGGGTAGCCAGGCATAGGTGAACCAAAAATCGATCCAACCACTGCTCAGCAAGCGAAGGTTCTGTCGAACCCGATCCTCCAGCATCCGCACCAGCCTGTGTACCTGCAAAAGATCCAAAGCTAACCGGGTTATCGGGCCCCGTCCCTCCAAGATTATGGGAAGGAGGCACCTCGTACTGACGCTCTGGTGGATAGAAGAATCCACCTCCGGCTCTGTGCTCAGGAATGAAGATGCTAGGAGGGCTGTAGTCTGGAATCGGCTGAGGTGGATGGTACTGCTCACCCCTAAACTGGGTCTCCCACATGGGCTGATATCTATCCTGATCATGCATCAAATGACCCATACCTGAGCCCAACCACCTAAAATCACTGTCCACCCGCGACTCAAACTGCTCATGGGACCGCTGAAAGTTCTGCTGAGACTCCCACATGTTATTCATCAAAGTCCCCAAAGAAGTAAAATCCCATGGACCTGAATGGGCGGCAGCAGAAGAAGATGGTCCCTCAGAAGGTGTAGTGGTGGCACGACGCTTAGTACGTCGTGCGGGCTCTAGCGGCTGCTCTGGTGCATCCGCCATCTCAGCATCATCATCATCTGAATCCTCCTCATCATCATCAGAATCACCACCCCCAAAATCATTTAACTCCAGAATAGCATGCTTATGGGCTAAAGGCTTAATCAATTTCCACCTCTTCAAATCATTCCAAGTAAAGGGCTTCATAGGTTTGCAGTTCAAAGCCCCTGCATTATCAACACCTTCAAAATACCTCACCATCTTTGAAATGAAATGACCGCAAACTAAACCTCTATCCCGAACTCCTTTAGTCCCCATATGCTTTGCCAACACATAGGGGGCACATGCCTTCCTCTGCACATCTCCCTCATCGAACAACCTCAACAACCACAAATCCTTCATATAAAGCTTATCCGGGTGATTGGTCCTATGGACAAAAGAATGGACCAACATCTTGTGGAACAATCGCAGAATAGGCGATTGGAGTGTATTTGCCCCACAAGCCGCTTTCCAAGCGCGACCCCCAGAAACCCGGTTATAGTAATCCCTGAAATCACCTGCCTCCCTAGTAAAACCGGAAGTATTCCTAACAGACATGGCTAAAAGACGCTCAAAAGCAGGGTCATCCAATGTCTCTTGGTTGTACATCCCCGTGCACAACCCAAACTCAGCAATGGTGAGGGTTCTATTGACACCCCCACAACGAAAGAATATAACCGGCTCAGCAAAAACATCCTTAACCTTCTCAATATTCTCAACCGAAATAGTTGAGTAGACCTCTAAACACCATTCCTTGCAAACCACTTCCCGATTCCTAAATATGTCAAACCATAGACTGAATTCCTTAGCGACTGGATTACCATCCACATCATTAGTACTACCCATCAACTGCATATACCTACTAATGCCAGCACGCGCATTCAACGAATCCAACATACTCGGTTCCATATACCGAGGTTCAATTATGTCCTTCTGATAGATAGTTGCTAACCTGTTGGTGTATTCAATCTTTTTCTCTGGAGTAGCTCTCGGGAATCGTAACCATGGGTGAGTGGGAACTCCCATAACAATCGCTTCGGGGGTCAGACCACTCTCGCTTGGGGCAGCAGCCGACGAGGCTCTTCCTTTACCTCGTCCTGCCCGGCTAGATGAAGCGGGTTCCTACATATAAAAGAAACAATTAAACATTGAAAACCCGACATATAAGCATGTATATATAAGCAAAACCCACATAGGTCTGGAAAAGGGACAGTTGCGGCGCAACTGGATGAGTTGCGGCGCAACTTATGTGTCTGTTTTGCAGTTGCGGCGCAACGCCTGTGATTCTGGACTGAGTTCGAGCAGCAGCAGGTAAGAACACAAAATCCCCACAATAAATTAACAACTTAAATCTTAGGGTTTAAACTTTCAAGTTACATAATAATCCGAATTAACCCTAATTAATTTAATCACCCAACTCATGAACAAAACATCAATCTTTGTAACAAATTATCCCAACCCACATTGTTCTTTAAACCAAATAATCTCAAATTCGACCTCTAACAAGTAATGAACAAGAACAAATGGCAAGAATTAGATACAAACAAATAATGAAATTGGAGGGTGGATAAAACTAACCTTTCCAGATCGAGTCATGGTGAATGATAATGAAGATTTAATAGAAAAGTAGAAGAAAATGGAGTAGGAAGTGGATTTGGATCGGATAGGCTTGAGAGAATAAGTTGAAATCAATTATTGAGATAATAAGTGTATGTGACCTATGACCCAACCGATCCCCTTTTTGTTACCTCTTGACCCGGTTTGACCTGGGTTGCGGCGCAACCCGCCTAGTTGCGGCGCAATCTTATTTTTGAACTGAAAATTATTTTTTTATTTTTTTATTTTCGATTTTTCTGAAACTGACACGTGGCAAGACACGTTGCGGCGCAACAAGTATACTGCGGCGCAACCAAATTACAGAAAGATAAACTGCGGCGCAACAAGCTTCATTGCGGCGCAATTAGAACAGCACATTGCGGCGCAACCTAGTGTTGCGGCGCAACTCACCCCCCCACACTTACCTTTTGTTTCTTCCTAGAAACGACTTACCGGAAGGCACGAGAGCGGCTCCTACCTGCAATTCTTATTAAACATTACCAATGACAATTAAACAATAATGAAAACAAGAAACACGGGTTGCCTCCCGCGAAGCGCTTAATTTATTTACGAGTCTTTAGCTCGACTCACAGTCCTTTCTTCATTGATTCCTTTCGAAAAATGGAAGCTCGTCAACGACGACTCCCACATTTTCCTCTTCTTCATGATAGAGCTTCAACCTGTGACCATTAACAATAAAAGTAGTTCCATCCGATTTAAACAATTCAACATAACCAGACGGATAAACATGTTTGATCACAAAAGGTCCGGTCCACCTAGAAGTCAACTTAGGTTGCTTGAACTTATACTTTGAAAGGAATAACAAGACTTTTTCACCGGCTTTCAAGTCCTTCTCTCTAATCCTACGATCATGCCAAACCTTAGTTCTCTCTTTATAGAGCATGGAATTCTCATAAGCATTCAATCTCAACTCATCTAACTCATGCAATTGCAACATTCTCAATTCACTACTTTCGACTAAGTCCATATTGCAATTCCTAAGAGCCCAATAAGCTTTATGCTCTATTTCTAAAGGAAAATGACATGTCTTTCCATAAAGCAACCTATAAGGTGTAGTCCCAATTGGAGTCTTAAATGCGGTTCTAAAAGCCCATAATGCATCATCCAACTTCCTAGACCAACTTTTAGGATTATCACCTATGGTTTTCTCTAAGATTCGTTTTAAAGCCCTATTAGTATTCTCTACTTGGCCACTTGTTTGCGGGTGATAAGAAGTAGAGAAACGATGATGAACACCATACCTCTTCAACACCTTAGCAAGTTGGTGATTCGCGAAATGAGTTCCACGATCACTGATTAAGGCCTTAGGACAACCAAAATGACAAAACAATTGCTTTAAGAAATCAATTACAACCCTTGCATCATTAGTTGGCAAGGCCTTAGCCTCGGCCCATTTCGACACATAATCAACCGCCACTAAAATGTAAAGACACTTATTTGAAGGCGGAAAGGGTCCCATAAAATCAATTCCCCAAACATCAAATACCTCACAAACCTGAATGAAGTTTTGTGGCATTTCATCCTTCTTTGAAATGTTCCCTTGACGTTGACAAATTTCACACGTCTCCACTAAAGTTTGAGCTTCCTTGAAAATTGAAGGCCAATAAAATCCTGCAACCTTCTTACCGGTTACAGATGGTCCGTAATGACCACCGGTTGGTCCATAGTGGCATGCATCCAAAATCTTCCGGGTTTCTGCACCGGCCACACATCTCCTAATCAAGCCATCTGCACACATGCGAAACAAATATGGTTCTTCCCAGAAATAGTGCTTAATCTCAGAAAAGAATTTCTTTTTCTGTTGATAAGTCATTTCTTTGGGAAGAACACCTGCACATAAATAGTTAGCAATGTCTGCAAACCATGGATCTTCTTCCACATCCACCTGCATTAGAAACTCATCAGGAAACGAATCATTAATATCATGCTCCTTTAACTCCTCAAGGTGAGGGTTTTCGAGCCTACTTAAGTGGTCGGCTGCCACATTTTCAGCCCCACTCTTATCTTTGATCTCAATATCAAATTCCTGTAAAAGTAAGACCCAACGAATCAAACGAGGCTTAGCATCTTGTTTCGAGAACAAGTACTTCAAAGCCGAATGGTCGGTGAACACAATAGTCTTATTCAAAACCAAATAGGGTCTAAACTTATCAAAGGCATAAACCACGACTAATAACTCTTTCTCGGTCACGGTATAGTTCTGTTGAGCCGGGTTTAAGGTCTTGCTAGCATAGGAAATAGGGCGGAAATGCTTATCCTCCCTTTGGCCTAGAACGGCCCCCAAAGCATAATCACTAGCATCACACATTAACTCAAACGGTAATGACCAATTAGGTGGAGACATAATGGGTGCATTGGTCAATTTAACTTTAAGTGAGTTAAATGCATCAAGACATTCTTTATCAAAATTGAATGGACATCTTTCTCTAACAACTTGGTCATTGGCCGGGTGATTTTTGAAAAATCTTTTATAAATCGACGGTAAAACCCGGCGTGACCCAAAAAGCTTCGAATTGATTTGACATTAGTGGGTGGGAGATTTAGCTAATAACATCAATTTTCGCTTTATCAACCTCTAATCCCGCCTTAGAAACTTTGTGTCCCAAAACAATACCTTCTTTAACCATAAAGTGACACTTTTCCCAATTTAAGACCAAGTGTGCCCATTCACACCTTTCAAACATTCTATCAAGACTTTCAAGACAATTTTCAAATGAACTACCGAAAACAGAAAAATCATCCATAAAAACCTCCATGGATGTTTTTATCATGTCCTGAAATATGGCAATCATACATCTTTGAAAAGTACCTGGAGCATTGCAAAGACCAAATGGCATCTTCTATAGGCATAAGTGCCAAAAGGGCAAGTAAAAGTGGTCTTCTTGTCCTTGGGGTCAATGGGTATTTGGAAGTACCCGGAGAACCCATCCAAAAAGCAAAAATACTCGTTACCGGCGAGCCGTTCGAGCATTTGATCAATAAAGGGCAAGGGAAAATGGTCTTTGCGGGTAGCATCATTCAATCTCCGATAATCAATACATACCCTCCACCCCGTGACGGTCCTAGTGGGAACCAATTCATTTTTGTCATTTAAAATTACGGTCATCCCACCCTTCTTCGGTACGCAATGTACCGGACTTACCCATGGACTATCCGAGATGGGGAATATGATTCCCGCATCAAGCAACTTAATAATCTCCTTTTTAACCACATCTTTCATATTTGGATTTAACCTTCGTTGCCTTTGCACAACCGGTTTCACATTATCAACAAAGTTTATGGTATGTTTGCAAAATTCTGGACTTATACCCGGAATATCGGAAATTTTCCATGCAAAGGCCTTTTTATGGGCCTTAGGACGGTCATAAGTCTAGATTTCTCATCCTCCATTAATAAGGATGAGATGACAACGGGTAAAAGAGATGTACCTTCCAAATATGCATACTCAAGATGGTCCGGAAGTGGCTTGAGCTCCAAGTCGGTAGGAGGGTTCTCTACCGAGGTTAGCACCCGTGTGCTATCACTAGTGGTGATCTCTTCAAAGGTCTCATCTTCCGGTTGAGTTTCATCAACACTTAATGCCATAATTTCCTGCATCATATCTCCAACCAATTCTTGCTCTTCTTCACTGCAAGCTAGCAATGCTTCACCTTCTTCCATGTCCAAGAAATCCATGAGCTCTTTCTCCAAAGCATCTTCTTCTTCAATCACATCCAACCTGAAACAAGTTTCATCACAAGAGTACGGATGCTTTAGTGCTCTATCAACATTAAAAACGACTCGGTCATTACCAACTCCTAAGGAAATTTCCTTGGCCTTAACCCGGATGATAGCATCCGCGGTCATAAGGAATGGTCGGCCTAAAATGAGGGGAACTTTGGCATCCGCCTCCATCTCAAGAATAACAAAATCAACAGGAAATATCATATGCCCCACCTTAATTTGCAAATTTTCCGCTATCCCCATGGGATATTGGAAAGAACGATCCGCAAGCCTAATGCTCATGCGGGTAGGGGTCAACTCCTAGAGACAACTTCCTATAAACAGAATAAGGCATCAAATTGATACTAGCCCCAAGATCGGCCAATGCCTCACACAAATAAGCACCAAAAGAACAAGCAATTAGAAAACTCCCTGGATCTTCCAACTTGGGAGGAATCTGATTCTGAATGATTGCTGAACATTCGGCACTCATGACTGCAGTCTTAGCCTCTTCAAGCTTCTTCTTGTCACTTACAAGTTCCTTGAGGAACTTTGCATAATTAAGCATACCTGCAAGCAAATCAACTAAAGGAACAGTTATATTCACAGATCGAATAAGATCAACAAATTTCTTAAAATGTTCCTTGACTTTTTCTTTCCTCAACCGTTGAGGAAATGGAATCTTTGGTTGATACGGCTTCACCGTCGTTTCTCAGCGGGTTTGGATGGAACGGCCGGTTTCGGCACGGCTTGGTTCGGTTCCATCTCAATTTCTTCATCAACCGTCTCCTCTTCTTCATTATCCTGCACAAGTGGAGAAGAATCATTAGGTAAAGGGTTTGCAGAATCATAAGTCTTACCCGTCTTGTAGTTATGGCATTCACTTGCTCATTTCGAGCATTTGGAGGGGTATACTTCTGTCCCGATCCTTGACTGTTTTGCCCTTGATTATTGAATTGAGGCTTTGGATTCTGTTGAGTGTTGCGCGGTAGAGTACCGGGCTGCCTATTCGAGTTTCCTAGCCTCTCAATTCTTCCTTCTAAATCCTTAATGGTGGCTTGTTGATTCTTAGCTCCTTGATCCAACTTGTGCCCGACCCCATTCAAGCGAGTAGTCAAAGCGTCCAAAACAGAAATCACCTTCTTGGACTCTTCTGCAACTTGTTCATTAGTTGCCTTTTGGGCACCAATGAACTCCTTCAATATGTCTCTTAATTCTGGATCCGAGCCTCGTTGATTGGTGAACCTACTAAACCTGTTACCACCATAACCAGAACTGTTAGCATTAAAAGAAGAAGTAGGGTAAGAATTACCTGATGGCCGGTTTTGATAACCGGTATTTTGGTTGAAATTCCCTTGATTCTGAACATAACTAACATCTTTCACTGGTTTATCCGGGCAATCCTCCGTAATGCAAGTCTCCACAATGCTCACATCCGTCGGCCATAACCTTAACATCTCTTTCAAGGCTCTTGAATCTAGTATCTTGACTATCAAATCTCTCATTCATTTGCTTCGAGAGAGCCTTGACTTCGGTAATAAGCTTAGAGTCATCACTACTTTCCACCTTAGCTACGGTGGTTCTAGATCTCTTGTCTCGGTCCTCATCTCTTGTAGAATACTCTCTAGCCATATCCTCAAGTATCTTATATCCTTCATTTGGGGAAATGTTGTTTAGACTACCCCCAAATGCATAACCGAGCTCCCTTTTGGTTTTTCTATCCAAACCATCATAGAAAATCTCAAAGCTTTCTTCGGTGCCCATACTATGTCCGGGGCAATTTCTTAACATTTCCTTGAACCTTTTCCATGCATCAACAACATCTTCACCGGGTTCTTGAGAAAAACCTCTGATTTTATTTTCTAATTGCCTTTGAGTTCTCACAGAATAAAACTCATCAATAAATCCTTCTCGAAGTTCGGCCCAAGTGGTGAATGAGTTTTCGGGTAACTCCTTAAACCATGAAGATGCATCTCCAATGAGAGTTAAAGGAAATAGTTCCAACTTTACAGCCTCAGCTTGTCCCGTTCCATATTGATACAGTCTACAAATTTTCTCAAACCTCTCAAGATGTGCATATGGGTCATTTCTTCTAATCCCATCAAACTTATCCTCTTCCACACTCTTGAGGTGATTCCCTTTCAAAGAAAAATCTACTGAAATAGCCGGAGGGCGAATAGCTGTTCCCCGGTCCGCCGGTATATTTCTTCTTCTCTCCCCGTAAGGACGAGCATTCGGATCTACCGGTTGTTCATCACCCATTCTTCTACCCCTTTGTTGTTGGTTAATATTAAGGTTGGTTCTAGGTATGACAATAGTACTCGGTTCAGGTGTTTGAATTTTCTCTTCTTCTTCTGAATCTAAGTTTTCTCCACTCCCAAATACTTTACCTGCTTCTTTCAACTTATTAACCAACTGATCCTCAAAGTTCTGGGTGGGTGGAATACTGGTTTCGGTTTCTAAATCTATTTTGACTGGTGTGAATGGTTCCTGGTTATCTCTTGACACAAGTCGACGTCTGACTTTCCCTGGATTAGACAATGGGCTAAGCAAAGGTCGGCCATAAGCTCTTGTGTTCATCAACTAACAAGAACCTGCACACTCACCACAAACAAACCGTCAACCGCACCTGTGGTATAATTGAAATGAAAATAAAATACAACTATCTAATAAAGCAATAACTTTCTCACAAATGAATGTGAAAAAGGATCGAACTACAAAATAAACAACTACTAAAATTAAGTCCCCGGCAGCGGCGCCAAAAACTTGATGTGTAAAATCGAGTTTAAAAATTAAAACAAGAAATACCCTAAAACTGACTACTACACACTCTCGGGAAGTGGACCCGTTCGTATATAGTATAGCTAAAAGGTAAGTCCAGGATCGAACACAGGGACTAAAACTAAGTAATTGTTGACATTAAGTAATTCAAGTAAATAGGGGGGTTTTGTGACCGAATTGTCACGTTGCAAAAGTTAGTAAATAATTAGTAATCCCAAAGGATTAATCGCAAAGAGAAATTGTTTTAAACAGTAATTTAAAGGTCATCCATCTTGATTTCGCTCAACACATGTTCAGATTGCACATAAATGAAGTTCAAACCCAAATTAGTTGATTAAATAACCGAGACTCAAACAAAGCACCAACCCCGTACCCGTCAAGTTAATGACATCATTTGACTCTCTTGCTTAAACTAGTTTCGTTACAAAGACCGGTACCCCAAGACATATTTTATAACTTCCCTAATCAAACAATTGGTTTGGTTATTGAGATAACAATTATACCTATCGATTGTACCCAACCGTTAACACATTCCTTCCTATTATCATGAACGATTATCTACCGTACCCGTCATAAACCCAATCGTTTGTACCCAAACAATCAAAATGAAATATATGTAATCAATAACTACCATTAAAGACACACATAAATCACCAATCAATTCAAGATAAATTAAAAGGAAGAAATACGCTAAGATCACGATATAACGTTAAATGAAATCAACATTGAATTATAAATTTGTGCAATCCTTACATATTGTCTCACTTCATCAAGATGGATGATAAAGTGATTAGCCACTCATATTAAAAGAAGAATAACAAATGGAATAAGAAGAATTCATTGTTACCTAATGATAATAATCGAAAGCTACGAATGAAAATGATCAAATCGTGTTTGAAAACCTAGAAATGATGAAGATCTGAAAAATTTCCAAAATAGGGTTTCACACGGCTGCTAAAAAGAGAAGAGTATTTTGGCATAATTTTCAAGCTATTTATACGAACCCCCAAAGGCTGCCAGAAACGCGCCCAGTTGCGGCGCAACTTGCATTGCGGCGCAACTATGTTTGACTTCGGGCTTTGACTTTGACTTTCGTTGACCTAGACTGGCTTGAACTTGAACCCATTGCGGCGCAACTTATTCCTCTGGTTCTGGGTTGCGGCGCAATGAAGAGTTGCGGCGCAACTCGCCGTTGACTTGCGTTGACTTTCTGACTTATGTTGACTCGTGGCTGGCCAGGAAGGAAGGGCGTTGCGGCGCAACTGATTGAGTTGCGGCGCAACTTATTCTTCTGGAATTGGGTTGCGGCGCAACTGGTCTTTTTCAGCATTGACTTTGGTTGACTTTCTGCAATCTTCATCCAAATGCTTCCGAAATCCTCCGTTAGCACTCGATTCATCTCAACAATGTCGTTTTCTCCAGATTTGCGCTTAAATACCTGTCAGTAACCTGAAACACTAACAAATACCATAAACGCACCAAATGTATACACAAACGACTCATAAACCATGCAAAATCAACTAAATACGTTGTGGGAAATGGGTATAAAATACGACATATCACTGAGCCTGATTAAATTCCTGATTTGTCTTAATTGTGTCGTTAATATTCTGCAAAATAGTAAATAGGTTAGGCATGTTATCAGAATCATTATTTTGAGCAGAATCTCTAGATCCAATATTAAATGGGTCTGGATAGCCTTCAGAATTATAAAAGCTCGATCGTCCTGTTTAGCCAGATCCAGTGTTGAATTGAGACGAATTTCCCGCAGGAATGTCTTCAGCAACATTAAAGTCAGTGCCCTGATCAGCAGGTCCTTTGTCTTTGTTTTCATTCGATACGAATTATTTCCTGCAGAATGACCAATCATAGAAGAAGAAATAGCAGGAGCAGTTTGTGAAGAGTTAGTTGGTTGAGTCGACACTCATAAGTAAGCTAGGTATGCTTAATTTGTAAAATGTAGTGAGCTAAGTAATAGCAAATCTGACCCCTTAGAGTTATACTAAATTTTGAGGGTAAGCTGTGTTAGACCCAGACTACCCTTTCACACTTGGTGCATTCAAGTGAAAGAGGGTAAGCTGAGTCTGACCCAGCTTCGTGGTTATTTTTGGTATTAAATATCTCAGTGCGTTTTATTACTTTCATTATTTTATTTAGTTACTTGCTGATCCTATTGGAGTGTGACACGTGGTAACAACCGGTTACTGAAAAAGTACCACCACTACTTGTTAATCCTCCAATCAAAATCTTTCTCTCTCCAACTTTTTCAAATAAGATATTTTGGGTTTTGTATATAACTTTCATTTAACCTAAATCCCAAATCACTTGTTCATATTTTCTTAAAATCAATTTTTCTCTCTAATCTGATTACTGTTTTATTAAATTTAATTTCTTCTAAAAATTTGTTTTCAAAATGGCATCATCATCTGTTTCTATTCATTCTAATGATTCTCAATCTAGTTCTGAACCTGAAAGTCTATACCCAGCTCCGATAAGCGCAAACAAGCTTTCACCTTATGTGGTGGGAGATGTGACAACCGCCAAAATTC